>OVAP01000337.1:0-37417 GCA_900406295.1 Aurinia saxatilis | reverse complement strand
TTGAGACATGTCCTTTTTGTTTTGATATGTGGTCTCATCTCCCTGATAATTATCTATTTCAAGATATGAAATTATCTAACAATATATACCAACTTATTTGTGAATTATGAACACATTTTTCTATGTGATATACAATATTAATAAATAATGAAAATTATTCGACATGGTTATTGTGAAACTAGTTGTAATTTCGGATAATTTAAAATGATTGGTATACAATTAAAATTCTGTTTGAATTCAATTTGAAAATTTTATGATATAATTGGATTTGATTTTTTTGGACTTTTAACTTTCACTCCCTTTATTAAACCATCCTGCAAAATTAGTGTGAACTCAAACCTTTACTTAAAGTCAAAAGTACAATCCTAAACAATGAAGATTTCCATGTTACTCAAGAGTACAACAAATCTGATGTCATTACCTAACACATGCACATATGGTCTTGTAACTCCACATAATTTCTCAGTGTTAAGTGGGGTTTTACAAACTAATATAATGATCTTAACCAAAGATATCAATTATGCAGTTGCATCTTCCATTTGTTCACCACTGTTCTCTGTTTCCTCTTGGTCAGTTGCATCTTCCATTTGCTCACCGTTCTCTGTTTCCTCGTGGTCATTTTCTTTATGAGTTTCCAATGTAGGAAGTGGCGGTAGCAACTCCTGCACGAGCTCTAGTATCCCATCTGAATCGATTTCCCGCTCATCGGGCTTCTCTATGATCTACAAAAAGTCCCAAACAAAGAAAAGGTTAAACACAATGATAGATTCATGAGATTTGGTAAAAATAAGATAGAAACAACAAACCGGCATCAATTCGACAATAGTAGCTGGCCTGAGATTAATGATATTGAGAATCTCAGCTTTTGATAGTTTAAAATCTTTGCTCTTCTCTGAGAATTTGGTAACGCACTCTCGTGTCTGAGTGGAAGCAACAGTCTCCATCAAATAATCATACACCTGAAAGATCATTCGAAATCGCCAAAAAAGCATTTATAACTTCGCTAAAATCCCTTTAAAGACCAAAACGACACAACAGAGAAAAGAGAAATTCAGGATTAAGACCTTGTATTCTGATCTAGCAATTGGAGCTATAACTCTAGTAGTATCCTTAGATGCACCTCTCGAATTAAGGAAGTCAAGAACCTCGAAATTGGTAAGGGCACCTGCGTTTTGCTTCAATCTGCGAATACCCATAGCAAACCTTAATTACATAACATTGAACAACAGAATCCAAAATCATGAGATTTATGATACAACATACATTTTCATCTCTTGAGTTTAACCACCAAATTTAGCTTCCAAACCAGGGAAGATCGATCACACTATGGTTTATGTCAAAGCGGCGATTTCAAATTCCAAGAAGAAGACAAAGAGATTTTGCTCCTGATAATTCAATGAAGAACATCAACAACGTCAGTGCTTGAATAGTCATAATAGAATTTCATCAAAACAACCAAAGAAATTATGTGGAAAACTCTACAAATCCGACAAGTATCAACTAACAAGACAAAAACTAAATCATAAACCGAAACTGAAAGTTTCGTTACGATGAAGTATACAAGGTGATAACAGAAGAAGCTAATTAGCATATCTCCTAACTATATTCACGAGCCAAAGAATTTACTATGAACTAAGCAACGAATTCACAGTAAAATCGAAACCCATTAGTTCAAAGGAATTAAAATTGAACCGATAGATACAATCAAGATCAGAGATATTTCGTCACTGAAGTTTGTATGGAACAAAACGGCAGAAGAGAAAGAAACTTACCTGGGAAACGACGGCGAGGAGGAAGAAGACGATGATGACTTATTTGAGTTTTTTTATTGGGCTTTTGAAATTGGCCCAGTAGTATTAAAAGGATTGGGTGAGTTTTGGCATTACGTCTTGGTGGGCTTCAAGCCCAAAATATCCAGTCTATAGTTTCTCTAATTGGGCAACCAATCAAAGAATTAGTGTGTGGTAAGAAAACATACAAATGTACTTATGTTTATGTTTTCTATACATATATAATTATGTTAATGAAATTGTTTTTTCATTATTTTTATACAAAAAAATTGTATGCGATCTTCTCGAAGAAAGACATCTAAAACCTATAGAGACATAAAACACTTTTTTTTTATGAATGTAAATACAAATTTAAGAGATTGAAAGGAAACTATAGGACACATGAATCTTGCTTTAGGGGGGACTTGAAACATGTATGCTAAGCTAACTAACTGCCTTTTTGTAAAACCCCAATTTGGCAAGGCTCCTCCTCTTCAATCCTCATTGCTTTTTTAAACTCCCTCATGCTTTCCACCCTTTTCTTATACCTCACTTACATTTATTTCATAATTTCAATATTTTTTGTTTGCTATTTAAAACCTCATCTTCTGATTTGTTTCAACATTTTTTTTTTCCTTCTAGAGGTTTCTGGCAAATACATTTGTGAACCCATGACAGGTACCAAACTCTTTTCCCTTAATTATAATTTTGTTTTTCTTCTCCAAATGTTTGAGTTTGTACATTTTTTCATCAATCTTCATAATGTTATATCAAATTTAGTTATATAATGCCATCTACTTTTCACTATATAATTACCAAGAAATCTCTACCTATCCTTCTACACATGGGAAATACAATATTTGTATTCATTCTTATATACTTTCTGTATAGTTAGTCATTCTTACATACTTTTTGTAGTTAATTACATTTATCAAAATGATAACTTTTGTTTGGAATACTACATTTTAAAATATAAATGTTTTTTCTTTGTTTGTATTATGTGGTGGGTATTTGATAGGAATAGGGAATTGTTACTGTGTATATATAAGAGACCTTGTGAAGTTTTGTTTCATTTATTAATAGAGACAAAAGATGAACATTTTGTTAGGAGACAGTGTATGTGTTGTCGAATTTGGAAAATGGAATGTATAGTAGTAGTAACGTGAAGAGAAACAGCAGTTTCTTTGTTGTTGTTGTTGTTGTTGTTGTTGTTCCAAACGCGTTTACTTAGCGTCCAAGTCGCATCGCTGTCTTCTCTTGCACGCTCTTTTGGTTTCTGTTGTTTTGTGACAGTTGTCTCTCTGTCACACATGAATCAATCCTCTTCAACCTACGTGACCGACCTGCACCTATTTATTACACACTACATTAAATTTTTTAAAAAATTTATACATGTTTTAAAAAGATAGTCAAATTTATAAAAAATTTACTCCATTTAGTAGTTTTACTATTAACCAAGTCAAAACACCCCAGGTTATAATTTTAGTAAACTCCTTCAATAGTATTTGTTATATAAATCTCCTTCAATATTTAGTAGTACCTTAAGTGGAATTAAGTTGCGATTTGTTTTTGTTTTTCTTATTAATAAAAAGTTATATATTCTTTTTAGATTCAGAACTAGAACATGTTATATAATTTTGTTAAACCAGTAACATTTAGGTTTTGTCCAAGATTTTCAATAATTAAGTTTTTTTTTGTGTCAAATTTATACACGTACCATGTTTTAAAAATTATTAGAATTAACTATCTCTAGGTTTTATTTTAAATTTGTATTAGTTGAGCTATTAACTTTCAGTATTAAATTGAGAATTTGAATTTGTTTTGCTTCTATGACAAATATATGAAAAACCTAAAAAAAATGGGAACAGGAAAAGAAAAACTGCCGACAGAAGTTGTTTGCTTCTTCACAACTCACAAGTCTCCAAAGACAAAATACACTGTCGGTTTTCTGTTTTATGTTTCACTAATCAATACAAAAATACAAATCTGATTTGATTATTTACGAAAAGTTTATCTTTAAACAAAGCCATGAAAGCCGCTATTTGTTAGAATCTTAAAATAGGTGCCCAAAAAGATTTTGGTTAATTGACTCGATGCTGCATGATTGAATCCATACTATTTGGTAAATGTATTATTATAATCGTAGTCCCTTCTTATTCATCAAATAGTATTATTAGAATATATTAAGCTTTTTAAATCAAGAATTACATGCGTAAATTGCATTGGCTGTTGTGTGACAAGTGACAAAAGTCTTTACAAACATTAGGCATCGAAATCTTTTGGAATTACCAATAAGCATTTCCCAAGGTTGGTCCACTAATATCGTATCTTTGTTTATATACTTAATTTTAAAGATATTTTTTCTTTCTTTTTGGAATTACCAATAAGCATTTCTTATGATGGCCCCCTTTAAAAATTGACATGGATATTTTTCTTGTAGTATTCAACAAGCCATGCATTATTATCAACGAGAAAATCTACCCAAGTAAACCCCACCATAAAAAGTTACTGATTTTATTTCCAAGACAAAAACTTATCCTAAACAGAAATAGATATCTTTCACTTTTCAACTCAGAAACAGAGTAATGTTTAAATCATCTAATTTATCATTCTGATCATTTATACATTTTGGTTTTTCACCGAAACGGGATTAAATAGATAACTACTATTTTAGGAATTATGTTAGACCATTTTATCCGGCGAAACAAGATGCAATACAGATTAATGTGGTGAACAAATATGATTGTAATGAGTAATTACACACTAACTATGTTTTACATTAAGAAACCCGTAGATTAAGATGTATGATTGTTTCACCAAAGTATGGTTTTATAATTGTAATGTACAATCTTGTTTTAAACTTTGATATGATCGAAAATATTAGTTTGAGATAAAATATTGTTTACCCTTTATTTAGAAAAATGTATTGATTGACAAAGAGTATAATAGATAGGGTTATACTATACTAATCTTTTTCATATGTTTGACATATCTTAAAATGACCTTTATATAAAAACAAAAGAATATATACATGTATTTCTCTGGTTTGTTCCAATTGCTAGTTAGCATCTTGTTTATTAGTTAATTTTTTTTTTAAAACGTTTATACTACATTTTGATTATTGCTTCAACCATACTAATCAGGCTATCTTAAATACACAAACCACACTTCCTTCAATTGTGTTTTTATCGGTGGTAATTCTACACACCACGTGATTCATTGACACAATTCACTAACTTACCATTGAATTTGAAGTTCCAAAACTCAAAAAAAACATTTGTACTCGAATATATAGAAAATTAGAATGTACAACAAATATGTTTGAATGCATTAAATACCCAAAACTCAAATACGAACCAGAAAAAGAGACCCCACACAGTCTGGTCATTGCATGTATCTCTGAAACCACATTTAAAGTCTTCGGTTTGGGTTCAACAGGTCCCACTTTCTCACGTAGAGTCTCTCGCCTTTGACCAAAAGTAACCTATCATTACAATTTTTTATTTTCTTATTACAACAGAAAAGCTGTTTCCTTCATTAAAATTTCACATTGTCATTGATAAATCAAAATCTTCAAAAAATCCAACGGTTCACAATACTTCAGAAACCTCCCAAATATATCCTTTGCACAAACTTATTTTCCTTTATATTTGTTAAAAAACATTTAATTGATTCATTTCACTTTTTGAGTGGTGGGGAACATATATTACCTAACTTGACATAAACCATTTCTGATTTCTGTCACTCATCCCCACATGGAATCTCCCAATTTATACGTATATTTATACATATCCATGCATGTAGGTGTATGTATTAATGTATGTATACTTTACATACGAAATACATGTGTAGTGAAAGAGAAAGGACACATAAACAATGCGTACGTCCCAATGTTTGTTTGTGAGTTTATTAAACTTTTTATACACTCACTTTTTTGGGTATTTGCAAAAAGATTGAGACTCTTCTCCACATAGAGATGCCTTGTTATTTTATTTACAACTTCTTTATAGTTTATACATTATTCAAGTATCTATCCACGCATACATATTCTCATATAACAATGCATCAACTTAAGTATATGCCAAAAAATACAAAATTCAAATATATCTTTCAAGACATAAATCCTTATATAGATTGCCTCGAATCCATTACCTTAAGCTACATTGCTGTACACATATATTATTTATTTATTTATATATGGTTGATAAATGTGAGCATTTAAACTATTTCTTTTTACATATATACTTGTCTTTCCAAAAGCAAAGAAGCAAAGAATCGTGTCCTCTTACACATTCACAGGCTTTTTTGCAATTTTCATCACACAAGGATCATCTCTTTCCTTGGCTTCGAATTCAGCTCCCTCTTCTTCTTCTTTATTCACTTTCTTTCCCTACTTTATCTTTATTCAAACCATTTTCATTTCCATTAAAGAATTCTTGATCAGATAGTATTGGTCTTTCCTTCATCTTTATGTACAAGAAAACACATGGTCGAATCTCTTCCCCTTTGCTTCATCATCTATCTTTAATCCACCTCAAGATTTCAAAATTCCCTTAAACATCTTGTTTTTAATCTCTCTATTTATTCTACACTCATAAAATTTGAAAATCCTAAACACTTTTACTCTGTTCTTGTTCTGTTTTTTTTTTTTTGTTTACCTTAACAGTTGTAATAAAAACTTATCTCTCTTCTGTCTGAAAGATTGAAACTTTTATGAAAATGGCTTCTTCATCATCATCAACATCATCGTTGTCGTTGATGAGACCATCTTCATTTACAGAGTTAAAAGATGCTTGGCATCCATCAACAACAGCAAACACAACGGAGTCAAGCTACTGGTTTAACTGGAGAGTGATGATCTGTTGCATATGGATGTCTATAGCTATGGTTATTACAGCTTTTCTTATATTCAAGTACGAAGGGTTTCGTCGGAAAAGAGATGGTGAGAAAAAGTGGTCAGGGAATGTGTATGAAGATGAGACATGGAGACCTTGTCTACGTAGTATACATCCAGCTTGGCTTCTTGCTTTTAGAGTTGTTGCTTTCTTCGTTCTTCTTATTATGTTGATCGTTATTGGCCTTGTCGATGGTCCTACCATCTTCTTCTACTATACTCAGTAAGCCTCCCTCCCTCTCTCTCTCATAATGTGACTTTCTTCATTTTGGTTTCTTGTAAAAAATGGGGACTTTTCTTGAATTGTGTTTGTGTATGATTAAAGTTTTTGCAGCTTTGATGAAGATTGTTGTTGGGTTTTGTTTTGTGGGAAAGGAAAGGTTTTTTGAAGGTATACACAAGCATTGAAGCAATAATGTGACATTCTTGATTAAGATTTTCTTGGAGTTTTCAAAAAAGTCAAAACTTTCTCTTGAATCAATTTTGTGGAGTGGAAAAGTAAAATCAGGTTCACAAGTTTTGAGGCAAAGAATGTGAATGTCACTTTCTTTGATTTAAGTTTTCTGGTGGGTTTTATAAATGAAATATATATATTTGGAAACTTTTCTTGAATTGAAATTAAAGATTTTGCAGCTTCACATATAGAGGCAAAGAATGTGACATTCTTGATTTAAGAATTCTGATGAGCAGTGGTCAATAGATACCAATGTCTATGTATTTGTCTCTAATGGGTTTTGTCTGTTGTCTTTTGTTTTGAAATGCAGGTGGACTTTTGCTCTGATCACTCTCTATTTTGGAGTAATGTTCTGTTTTGAAACCTCATTACTTTATTTGCTTATTGATTGCTTGTGACATTGTTTCAGTTTCTTACATTTTTCGATATCTTTTTTACAGTTAGGCTCACTTCTTTCACTGCATGGATGTTACCAATACAACAAAAGAGCGGCTGGTGATAGAGTAGATAGCATTGAAGCTATTGCCGTAGACTCAGAGAGAGCAAGATCCAAAGCCTCTGATCATACTCTTCAAGAGAGTCAATACTCTAGTAATCCAGCTGGTTTTTGGGGATATTTATTCCAGATAATCTTTCAGGTAATTAAGATCATAATCCACAACCATGCAACAAGATAATGTCAATATCTTCGATGAGTTAGTGATTGTATATTAATCGCCTAAAAACAGATGAATGCAGGTGCAGTTTTGCTCACTGACTGTGTCTTCTGGTTCATCATTGTTCCCTTCCTTGAGATCCATGATTATAGCCTCAATGTTGTAAGTAATCTAATAATTCATATCAGTTTTTGATTTCTTATATAAAACCATTTGATGATGATCAATCCATATGATCTAAATTGCAGCTTGTGATCAGCATGCACTCTCTTAACGCGATTTTCTTGCTTGGTGATGCTGCCTTGAATTCTTTGGTAAGACATCTAAATCTCTAACAGAAGATTTAGATATGTAAAGTTAACTCATCAACTGATTGACGTTCAACTTTTTTGCAGAGCTTTCCATGCTTCAGAATTGCTTACTTCTTCTTCTGGACAATAGCTTATGTTCTATTCCAATGGACTCTTCACTCCTTAAAACATATATGGTAATAACAATTCTACTGATTAATTTTATTTGACTGTAAATGTAATCATTCATAACTCATTTATGTTTCATCAATAGGTGGCCTTACCCATTCTTGGACTTATCATCACACTATGCTCCACTATGGTAACTCTTAAACTTCATAATTTTACTTTGATTTATCTCTTGTTTTGCTGTAATTTTTGAAGGCTAATTTGTCTTCTTTCTTTGGTTTACAGGTATTTCTCAGTTGCAGTGATGCATTTACCATGCTACGGAGCATTTACTTTGTTGGTGAAGCTAAAACATCGTCTACTTCAAAGATGGTTCCCTGAGTCTTACCTTAGTCCTAGGTAGCAAGCTTGGAATCCAAGCAACTACTACCTTTGATTTGAAGTTTTTTTCTAAGTAGAAAAGAAGGATTTTTGAAAGATAAAAAAAAAAAAGAAGTGTGGAGCAACCAAACTCATGCTTAATTATAAATATGATTTAATTCTTTGCTCATATCATATAAGAGGTATCATATTATGTATCTATTGGAGGTGCAATTTGTGTTATTGTATAAGCTTTTGCTTGAATACATGAATAATTTAGACAAGTAGAGAGGAATGGTGCAAGAGAGAAATGCAGTATTTATTTCTACATGCAGTAACTTACACCATATCACTAGAAATGTTCAAAGAATTCGCATATTATTCTACCTGGTAACATGTGAAAGAGTGTTAATAATCTGAGACAAACTATTACAAACCAAACAATGATATGAAACTTAAAAAAAAAAAAAAAAAACAGTAATATGAAATGGGCCAGCCCAAAGCCCAAAAACAACAGAAAATGGTTGGTCGATGAAATGTCATCGTTTCTTCTTCATCCACATTCTGCGCCGCTTTCTCTGTGTGTCAATCTCGTAAGCTTCTTCAACTTTCCTCGTAGTTCAGTGATAATCGTAAATTATATTCGCTCTACTGTATAGAAAAATGAAACTTTTATGTTTTTGAAGTCTTTGGGAGTTGTATTCTTAAGATAATCCTGATTTAGATTCTTGGTTTTTTTAGTTACTTTCATTTTAAGAATATTTTGAGAGCAAACGTTTATTTGCAGTCTTGTGTGTTGTAAACTATCTCAAAAGTCTTGGTTTTGGAAATTGTTGATGAAAACTGATTAGTGTTTGTCTTAATAGAATCTTATACGGAGGAAGATATGGCAGTGATGGGGGACAAACTTATACTGAGAGGTTTGAAATTTTACGGTTACCATGGAGCTATTCCGGAAGAGAAGACGCTAGGCCAGATGTTTAAGGTTGACATTGATGTTTGGATGTCTCTCAAGAAGGCGGGTCTATCAGACAACTTAGCTGATTCGATCAGCTATGTCGACATTTACAAGTTAGTTTTCTTTTTTTTTTGCCAATGTGACAGAATTTGCTAGAGATGGTGAAAAAACAGAAATATGATGCATTGATGTTGATATTAGTAGTTTATAACATAGATAGGATTTGGAAAGATTGTGTGATTGGTTATGTGGTGACTAAATTTTGGCATATGCATTATGTTTTAAGCTATGTGATGATTTATTGTGGAATGTGTGTGATACCAGCTTGGCAAAGGAAGTAGTTGAAGGGCCATCAAGAAACCTTCTTGAGGCAGTAGCGGAACTTATAGCGTCCAAAGCCCTGGAATCATTCCCTCGGATAACAGACATTCGAGTGAAGCTATGGAAGCCTAATGTTGCACTTATCGAGACCACTATCGATTACTTAGGTGTCGAGATTATCAGAAATCGCGAACCTCTATGATTTGTAATTCTTAATTCTGTTGACTCAATTGTATTGTATCCATGGAAGTTTCTTCCAAAAGCTTGAAACAAAGCTATTGTTTTAAAGCATATGGATAGTGTTTGGTGGTACTACTACATACACTTAGTAGGTTTCTTTGAACAAATACTAATTGTATCGGGCCAGTTTTTGATTAAAGTGTAAACATAAGGACCTTTTCTGCAAAATGCTGAAACATTGTTCTGATGCTAGAAACGTCGAATCTGGTTCAGACTTTTTGAAGTTTCAGACATTCCAATTCATTACTTTTGCTTTGAGCAAAGACATAAACTGTGTTCCCTCTTTTTCACTTTTGTTTTGTAAAGGTTCTTCACACAGTATTTACTGTTTCTCTGCAATTACCAAAGGTAAAAATTATTACCCACAAATTGATTATGCCAAAAAATAATGGAAGAGGTTTTAGCTTCTGAGTGCTTATAGTTGCGCACCAAGTGTTTGTATAAATGCCTCAGAGAGTTTCTTCTATTAAAATTGTATCTTTTCTTTGATTTTGTTTAGGATCAGGAAGATGACATTTTGAGAGACTTGATTGGTGGATGATGATGATGATGGCTATTACTCCATTGGTTCCTTCATCTTCAGATAAGCTTCTCTTCTTCTCCAGCTTCCTCCATCCATCAGTTCCTCTGGAGATTCGTAGATGTAGCTTAAGTACTAAACCCACTTCCAAGAGATTGGGAATGTTGTCTTTAGACATCTCATG
The DNA here is from genome assembly GCA_900406295.1 of Aurinia saxatilis. Taxonomy (NCBI): domain Eukaryota; kingdom Viridiplantae; phylum Streptophyta; class Magnoliopsida; order Brassicales; family Brassicaceae; genus Aurinia; species Aurinia saxatilis. Next base: position 26,642 of record OVAP01000337.1, on the reverse strand, counting down.
TTTAGCTTACAAGATTGTCAGGAGTCCACATTTAGACAAACATGTAGTGAAGCATAACAGAGTTCGGTTTGTGCAGAAGTTGAAAACTTTACTTCTCTCTAAACCAAAGCATTACATTCCTATTGAAATCCTCTACAAATGCCGTGCTTACCTCGGCGTCGAAAATCCTCGGATGATTCTCTCCATGATCCGTCGGTATCCTACAATCTTTGAACTGTTTACTACGCCTACACCACGTTTGCCTAAGAATGCCACTAAGTCTTTATCTCAGCTCTGTGTTCGTATGACATCTGCTGCATCGTCTCTTGCATTGCAAGAATTGAATTTGAAGTCTGAGATTGCTGATAAGTTGGCTGTAAAGCTTCAGAAGTTGCTGATGTTGTCATCTCACCGTAGGTTGCTTTTGTCGAAGCTGGTTCATATTGGTCCGGATTTTGGTTTCCCTCCTAATTTCAGGTCTCGGCTTTGTAATGATTATCCTGACAAGTTCAAGACTGTGGATACTTCCTATGGAAGAGCTCTCGAGCTTGTCTCGTGGGATTCTGAATTGGCGAATCCAATGCCGTCTCCTGAAGTTGATAGGGATTTGATTGTTGATCGGCCTTTGAAGTTCAAACGACTGAGTCTTCGGAAAGGGTTAAATTTGAAGAGGAGACATCAAGATTACTTGATCAAATTCAGAGAATCACCTGATGTGTGTCCTTACAGTTCATCATCTGAATATCTGGCGAGTGAGTCAATTGAAGCGGAGAAGAGAGCATGCGCAGTTGTTAGAGAAGTGTTGGGGTTAACGGTCGAGAAAAGGACTTTGATTGATCATTTGACACATTTCAGGAAGGAGTTTAGTTTACCAAACAAGTTAAGAGCTTTGATAGTGAGACATCCAGAGATATTCTATGTGAGTATAAAAGGCACGAGAGACTCTGTGTTTCTCGTCGAAGCATACAATGACAATGGTGATCTTCTAGAAAAGGATGAGACATCGGTGATCAGAGAGCGTTTGATAGATCTTGTTCAAGAAGGAAAGAGAATTAGACGTGAAAGAAGGAGGAAAGGATCTAAACTCAGCGATAAAAGCATGGAGAAGTATAAGAATGATGATAACAGAGATGAAGCTGTTGATGATTATGACAGTGATCTGGATGATGAGTATGAAGATGGGTTTGAGAATTTGTTTGATACAGAGGATTCAGGTGTTGAATATCATTTTGATCAAGAAGATGATGACGATGAACAGGTTATTGGTGAAAGTGTAGAGTATTGGAGTAGAAAGCTTTCTTCATCTTCGTCTGGTAGTTATAATGATGAAGCAAAGAACTTTACTGAATCATGGTGATGTAAAACGTTAAAAGAGTATAAAAAGCCATCAAGGTTTTGATATTGTGTACTCAGAGAAGATATAAATGTAAAATTTAGCATACAAAAATTACGGCAGGCAATGTAGTTCAACAAGAAGAGCAGTAGGTATGAGCATCACAAGGTAATGTGTAAGCATGCTTTTGTAAGTCTTCTGGACAAGGCATATATCAGTAAAGATTTGACATATGTGAGACAATTTCTAACTGTTCTGCTCCGCCTGAAACAGAACATCTACAAGAAATTGCATTGTACCTTCTGTGTTACCAATGACTCCTCTTGGAAGTAGAGCGGTTCAGGACTCCTTATGGAAGACAAAGAAACCCATTTCGTGAAATCATCAAAATAAGAAAGAGGTAAATAGGGATGCAGATCAACAAATTTATACTTCAAGATACCTCTAAAACTTAAACAAAAATCGCAAGAAAACTCAAACGCTAAAGCCTTTTCTTTATATATATATATATAGGCCACGAAGAACAAAATTTTTTGCTTTCCAAATAACCTTTTTAATTTTTCTCATGCATCTTGACCTTATGAATTTTTGTAACATGCCCAACTCGATTTATGAAAAGTGGTAGAAAACAGATAATTGATGTCTCTTTTTTGGATTCATGTAAAACTATGAACTATAATAATAAATTCGTGGTTTAAGTCTTTAAAGACACAAATCAACAAAAGTCTTGAAAAAGATTCATTCATCAATTCTAAATAGTGATGGTTCAGCCTTGAGGTTGCGAAAGATGGTTCTAATATGCATGCATCTTGATTTATCGAGTGCTTTCTCGAGTGCCTTGAGATCCTCTTTATAGTCGGGACATCGTTCCACTCCGCGGACGCATAAGCAATTTCTGAGGTTAACGTTCGACAATTTCTTGAGCCGTCGATTTTTCTTATCTTCGAGGATTAGCTCACGACGTTCCTCTAATAGGTCCGGTAGTATGCCAATTGACGCGATTAATAGTAAGATGATGAAGAAAAGGCCGAACACTAAATCCTCTGTACTCACCCTCAACGCCATCACTACTCACAAATTTTTTCAGCAAAACTACTTTAAACAAACGAACAAAAGTTATATATATATATATATATAAGATTTGGATGCCTTCGAATTCTTCAGATTATAATCCGATTCCCACTCTAATCAGGATATTAGCAATGTTATATTTATTAGATAATTATATAAAAAAAAACAAAAAAAACATTATGTGTTGAGATTTTACACGTTATAAAAAATTATTTAATATGTAATTAAAGTGTTGGGATTTACATGTAAACGAGGATAACAATTCTATCTCAGGTATACAAAGATTGGATCAAATTAATATAAGATATATGATTTAACATTAAAAAAAATTGTTATCTTAATTAGTAAGAATTGAATTATAGAAACTTGAAAAGCACTAAATTATGAAGTGGAATCTGTTTGGAGTTGTGTGAATTTGGAACGAATACGGTGGCACTTTGATAGACGGAGAATATTGGAGAAAGCTTTGACATCTTCATGACAGAGACTGCAACATTGGTCATCATCATCTCCAAGTTCAATGTCTTTTTCTTCTTCATATTCTTCATCATCTTTGAAATATATCAGTGACAAGCCCTCGAGCATGATGTAGAACACAAAGAGTATAGCAATGAAACCCATGTAACCACACACAAGATCATCCGCCTTCGTCATCGATGTCTCTCTTCGATTCCCTAAACGATGCTAGATGATTCAGAACTGATTATATATATACGTGATATGCTCGTATTATATGTCACGTCCCGATTGATTTTTTATACTAGGATTTGGATATATCCTTTTATATTATATATACCCTTTAGGATTTTGTTTGTGGTTAACCAATTGACCCGACTAAACATATACCAAACCGACTAAACATCTACCAATTGGTATTTGTGGCTACAATTTATTATCATCTTCTCGAGCTCTCAGCTTTGAGCAGTGAGAGATGGCGAATTCGATTTCTTCAATCTCTCTGCTGCAATGTTCGTTGGTCAGTAGTGAAAGGCCATGGCTGAAGTCTAGCTGTCTTATCCTCAATAAGTCATCAAACCTTCGTACTCTATCCTCTTCTTCTTCACCGGTTTCCTCCGTAGAAACTGTTGATGACAACGATGACCTCACTTTCAGGTAACCCATTTGGAAACTTCTATGAAGTTTAGAGTTTTGGAAAATTGTATGGATAAGTAGCATATTGTAATGACACATCACCTCTAAGTAGTGTCTCTCTACTACACTAACCTTCATGAACGAAAAACAGTGGTTGTAGAGGGTGTGGGAAGGAGGAGAAAGAGAGTGGTTGTAATGGCAATGGACGGATTCAAGGTGGCATTGCAACTGTCCCTGGTTTCGGTTGGTGGCCCATTAAAGCTTACCGCCCTTGTCCTGCCTTTGTTGAGGCCGGTGGTAGATACCGCCGCCTTGGCCAGAGCCTGGACGAGGTTGCCTTTGGTCGCGGTGACTCTCGATCCGCCTCTGCAGTCGATTCGGAAAGGTATGAACTGCATATTCTTATGTGTAACTGGAGCATATACTAATGATCTTGTTTGTTTCCTTTGGCAGCAAAAACAAGCTAAAGTCGTAGCAAGGCTTATTGAAGCATGGTGATAGAAAATGTTAAAAGAGTAGGAAAAGCCATCAACGTTTTGACGTATGTATACTCAGAAAATTGTACACATGAACATAATGTTTCTGTTTGTGATCTTATTCGCATTGGCTGTCTAGACAAGATCTAGAAGTGAATCTAGTGTACAAAACTGTCTTGTGTACCCTTTTCTCATTTGCTCAACTGTTGTTCAAGTCTCTCAATGGCTGCACCAACACCACTCGTGACCTGGCCATGCTCATGGTTGCTTGTGTCGTTTTTGCCTTGGTTTGCTTTCTCCATTAGCTTCAGTTGTACCCATCCTGTTAATTCATTGCAATTTTTAGCCAATTTCAATACTCCCCAAGGCTACTCTATCATTCTCTAATACGGCAACAACTTGTAAGACATGTATATACAAGATGCAAAGTAGTACTTACCAAGAGGAAAGCAAACCGTAGCTCCAAGAACTGAACCCAGTATCACATTCCGCGCACGCCACGCCAAAGACCCCGGCACTGCCAATTTGATAAGAGATAATAAACGAAGCAATCTTAAGCAAATAAGAAATGAAGCAGAGAGTGGCTTGTGTACGTACTGACTAGGCCAAACATTGCAGCAGTTGCAGAACCAGCTCCCACAACATTGAAAACATCATGGACTCCCCGCGTCTCAGCTAAAAAGTTCTGTATACTGAAGAACGAAGCAGTAAACATTCCAAGTCTCATCCCTCCAATAAGGGAACCACGAGTAACTCGAGTGAATCTTTTCTCCATTGCATCACGCATCAATCTGTGCTGTTCACGCTTATCCTGTGTACTACCCATCTTCAACATCACTTCTGCATCTTTGCTCTGTTTCAAACCACAAACACTAACTTTAACATACAAGATTCCGCAGTCTTCCTGAGAAGTAACAAACTTAATCAGTAATCGAAATGGAAACATACCACAGAAGCAGAAGCTTCTTTGCTTCCTCCATAAAGCATTCCTGCAAATATCCCAACAACAGTAGCTGTTCCCCAATTCGGCATTCCAGCTAATCTGGAAGAACTCTGTATCATATAACAAACATCAATCAAAACCTCAGCTAAACTATAAATCATTCAAAATCCAAATTTTGATATAGATTCTTAAAATGCAAACATAACAACACATTCTGGGCACCAATTTGTAGCTAAACTATGAACCATTTCAAATCCCAAACGCCACATTTCAAAATCAACGAAATGACAAACACTTGCCCTCTAATAAGCACCTTATCTCACGAAAATCAACAATTCAATTCAATTCCTTCCGATTCGTAAAGTCTAATACATTCATTTGAACATTTAAACCCTAAACCCAAATCGTACAAGAAATCTTACGCCTGAGACAGTTTCTTCCGTTTCATTTTCGGCTTCCATTAATCAAAACAATCTTCAAGTCTTCGCAGTAACACGAAGAAGATGAATCTTCACCGTAATCGCTTTTCTCCTTCCGACTTCAGTCTCCGTCTAAAGGTAGAAGACGACTTGAGAACAGTTCAAGTAAATCATCTTAACCGACCAAAATCTACCTGAACCGGATAAATTTGCCATAACCGGTCAAATCAGACCAATTAATTTATGGCTCTTACGACGTCGTTTTAGTTGTCTTCTTAATCTCACTCTTCTCCTTAGTTTTTTAGCCGCCGGAGAAAAAAAGTCAGTGACATAGAGTCGTCGTCTCGTGGCCATGGATATAGCACATTGCTATCTCGAAGGAAACGCAGACGCAGTAGAGTTTTGTCCTCACGAGCCTCACAAAAACCTTCTTGCTGCTTCTACTTACACACTCCAAGAAGGAGATTCTCCTTCACGATCTGGTTCTGTGTATCTATTCGACATCGGAGATGTAGAAGAAGACGAATATGGTGCTGGATTGAATCTTCTTCAGAAGATTGATACAGTCGGAGTTTTCGATATCCGGTGGAGTTACGGTAGTGACGTGGCGCTTGCTCAAGCTGATGCTGATGGGTGCTTGAGAGTTTACAAGATTGATGAGACTGAAGATAAAGGTAAAAAGCTTTTAACTTTTGATCTTGTAGTGGAAACTTTAGTAGTGAATTAAGATTGGAGCTTGTTAATTTGATGGTGGTTTGAGTAAAGTTTTGTGCTTTTGTAATAGGGTACTCTCTGAGAGAAGTTTGTGGTGAAAAGATTAGTTCATCAATGTGTTTGTATTTGGATTGGGATCAGTCATCAACTTCTATTGTAGTGGGTTTATCTGATGGTTCTGCTTCGGTTGTTTCGGTTACTGAGTCTAAGCTAGAGACGGTTCAGGAGTGGAAAGGGCATGATTTTGAGGTTTGGACTGCTTCGTTTGATCTGAATAATGATAGTTTGGTGTATACTGGATCGGATGATTGTAAGTTTAGTTGTTGGGATATTAGAGATAATCCGAGTGAGAATCGGGTTTTTCAGAATTCTAAAGTTCATACGATGGGTGTTTGCTGTATTTCGCCGAGCCCGAGTGATCCTTATTCTGTTTTTACTGGGAGTTATGATGAGACGTTGAGGGTTTGGGACACGAGGTCTGTTTCGAGACCTGTGAATGAAACTTCGGTGGGTTTAGGTGGAGGAGTTTGGAGGATTAAGCATCATCCTTCGATAAGAGGTGTTGTTTTGGCTGCTTGTATGCATAATGGGTTTGCTGTGGTGAAGGTTAGTGATGGGAAGGGTGAAGTATTGGAGAGTTATGACAAGCATGAATCTCTTGCTTATGGAGCAGATTGGTACAGGGGGAAAGATCAGAAGCAGAGCGTTGTGGCAACTTGCTCGTTCTATGATAAGCTTCTTCGGTTATGGCGGCCAGAAGCTGATTTGTTCACATGATTCGTAAACTTAAGAACACGGTTTTTGAGGTATATGCATATGTGCTTAGTTTAGAATCAAATTGCATAATGTTAAGTGGTCAAGTTCCTGGATTTTTTTTTCATTGTTGCCTAGAATGTTGGATTCAACTTGTTTTAAGAACCATTTGATAGTGTTGCAGTGAATTTAATCACATATATTGAATGAAATACACTTATGTCTTTCTCCGGGATTATCAACCATCTTAACAATTAATGTACAAGTTCAAACTTAAATTCGGCAACAGGAACTCGGAATGGTGGCCTCAGCAGGTATCTATGCGTCGAAGCTCTCCTTAAAAACCTAAAACATCCAAAAAAGAGATTAAACTAACTAGAAGGAAAAAAGTTTTAACAGAGGAGGTGATAGAGAAAGGACCTTGAATGAAGGCAAGAATCGGGTTTTGGTGGCTTCATCTTCCCATTCAAGGATTTGTATCCATTTGTTGTGTGCTTCTATGACAAGATCACCTCTTGGGACACTCGTGGAATTGAGTGGAAGGTGTCTCAGCTGTGGGCACCCATTGACCAATAATTTCTGCAAACACGGAAATGGCAGTGGACTCCGGTGGATGCTCTTAAGCATATTCACATTTTCTAACCGCAACTCTTTTAGTTCTTGGAATGGAATAAGATTTTGTTGCTCAGCTTTCTCTTTGTTTATCACTTCCTCTAGTTGACTTACTGATATCACTCGTAGAACAGTAAGATTTGGAGCAAAGAGAAGCCATGTCAAATCCTGCAGTCCTTTGCAGAATTCTAAAGATACTTGCGAGAGGTTTGGGAAGAATGGGGTAGTCATGGGGATGTGCGGAGGTGAATCCGTCTCTTTCCTCGTTACCTTGATCTCAGAGATGTTAGAGTGTGCAAAATGAAGTTCTCGGAGACTGTCCATGGTAGCAACAAATGAGATTTCAGATGATTGAGGATCTAGATTCTCGATGCGCAGAACTCGTGTACAGCTTGCCAATCTCTGGCTGCTAAGAAACTGTTCCAGGATAGAGGCAAGACCAAGAGTTATGGTTAAGGTTTGCAAATTTTTCAAGTGCTGCAACTCATCCACAACGCAAGGATCTTCTGGGAAACCGGAAACAAATAATCTCAACACTTTCAAGTTTGTTAAACCCGATATGCCATGGATACTCTCTACCATCCTTGTGTACTCCACATTCAGGTATATGAGTTTCCTCAACTCTAGCAAGCCAGCAGGCCAAAGCTTTATCCTTGTCCGTGATAAGTTCAGATACTGCAATGAGACGCATTCTGATATATCCTCGGGCAAACAACTGAGTCTAGCATTCCTTGATAGATCAAGAACAACTAGCATTGGCAAGAACCGAAAGAAGCTTCCTGAGATATTCACCAAGAAGTTCTTTTGGAGAAGCAAAGTCATAAGCTGTGGAGATTCAGGAGCATTAGGTATAGTTTCAATGTAGTTAAACATCAATGACACCCTTCTCGCATTTTTCCACTTTTCGATCTCAGGTAATTTTCTCAATTGTAAACCTGCATGCACAATAAAGTTTTCTTTTTGCTTTCCAAAATCAGATGCTATCCATAAAGCCATTTCACGGACCACATCATGCATCTTCACCGTTTCTTGGTTCTCCTCCATAAGTAAACATGAACGAACTAGACTACCGATATTCTCATAACCTTGGTTCTCAGCTCGACCTTTGTTTCCATCTATGAATCCCTCACCTATCCAGTAATCTACCAAGTCCTCTTTTTCAATGTTATGATCTTCAGGAAACAGAGCACAGTACTGGAAACACAGCTTGAGTTGCTCACTCTTTAAATTATCATAGCTATACTTGAGAATAGGTAGAATCTCATCTTCCATACCTGAAAACTCTGCAGCAGATGAAGTCAAAATATCAATTGCTAGACGCCATTCTTGTACTGTCCTTTTGTAAGCCATTGTCTCACCAATGACGTTGAGGGCCAATGGTAAGCCGCGGCATTTCTTAGCAACTGTTTTTGCGAGCGTGGGAATTTCCGGGTGGCTTCCTAGTGTGAAATCTCCTACTTTCTTTGCAAACAAATCCCACGCATCGTCCAGGGCCAAACACCGGACTTCCATATCGTTATCAACTCCCATCCTCCCGCAGATATCCTTCAACCGAGTGGTGAATACTACTTTGCATCCATTTTCTCTGTTTGGAAACGGAACTCCCACTTTAGTTAAATCTACTTTACTCCATATGTCATCCAGCAACAACACAAACTTTTTGTGTTTTAGAACGTTGTATATATCAGAAGCTTTTATGTCTCCTGTTTTCTGTTTCCACTTGTCGTCAGACCGCAACTTCTCCCATATCTCATCTTGAATCCTCTGTATCTGTAACTCTTTGGAGACAACAATCCAAATTACAACATCAAAATCACCTCCAAACCGAAAGAATCTATTGTTGATGTGACTGAGAAGTGTAGTTTTCCCCACTCCCCCCATACCATGAAGACCAAGAATCCCAACATCATCTTCCATTAGACGGTTCCACGCACTCTCGAGCATTGATTCCATAGCAACCACAGGTCTAGTAGGCCTCTCTTCCACTCTAGTCACAAGACCTCTCTCAGTCACTACCACAAAATCTCCCTGAGATCTAAGAACCTCAATCTCCCCTATCATTTTCATTACTCTCTTCCCATAAAGGTAACTAGATACAAGGCTCTTGGAACAATACCCACAAAGACACAACTTTTGGACTTGGACAGATCTCATCTTGAGCAGTTCGTTAACTCGTGGTACAATCTCTTCAACCTTTGTAACCCATCCTTGAACTAGAGCAAGTCGTTGTGAACCACTTCTTTCTTCAGAAACAACCTTTCTCAACAAATCTTCTCGTCTTTGCTCGATCCCCTCAATAGCTCTCTGAAGAGCTACCAGATTCTCCTCGAGGCCGTGAATGTAATCTCCATTTCTGCTTAAGCAACTACAAACATTGTTCATCAAGTGATCACATGAAATTTGTATGGAGACACAACCTCCCATCGTGTGTTTAACAGCAAGTAGCTAACTTGTTTGTTACAGAAAAACTTTGAGGAATCTTTCAAAAGAGCTGATGAGGTATGAAACTAATTAAGAAGAAGAAGAAAAAGATAAGAGCTAGTTGCAGGGTTGTGAAAATGATGACTTTTTTTGCTACTAAAGTCGTCTCCATATTCCTTTGTACCTATTTGAATTATTACTTTTCAGGAAGAGTAGAAACACACATATTTTCGAAAGAGATTATTTCTAGGAAGATGACATGCAAATGTTTTTGTATAAACATTTGACTTTTTCATTAACCAATTCACATTAGCTAGTAAAGAGAACGGATACCGGTTTGAAATCCCAAGATATCGGTTTCAGAGTTAATCAAAGCTTGGAAGAGATTTTGGCAAAAGCACCAGCTTCAGTAAGTAAAGGTACAAGCTTGCCTTGCTTGTTAGTCTCCATCACTTCTGCAAATATAGAAGCAAAAACCCAAATGAATACTTAGTTCTTCAGTGTCAGTTTTTGACATGAATAGCAATGACAATGCAGAGAGCTTTGTCTAAATCTTCACTTACTATCGCTTCCACCGATATGTTTCCCATTAATGAAGACGCTTGGAACAGTGCTCTGTCCGGTCCATTCCTTCAAAGCTGATTGGATTTCACCTCCATCACCTGTTAAAGTAGAGATCAGTTGTAAATTCTCCCCAAGAGAACAAGCAACAGAATATCGTTATACAGGTATTAACATGAATTTGGTTCCTTACTCATTTCATTGAGCTCGAGTACTTCAAAACTTGCTCCTAGCTGTGTCAGCAACTGCTTCACTCTCTTACAATAAGGACAGTAGCTCTTGCTGTGAACGAGGAAGATTGTTCAAAGCTAAGACTTAAAAGCATGTAGTGCCGATATGGTAATCAAGAAACTTGAGACTCTTAGCAAGTGCAACAACTTATTGAAAGCTCTCCATTTTCAACAGCCATAAAGCAAAACACAGTAGATATATTTACCCTACTCATCAAATACTCTAATCTTCTGACTCCAGAAAAAGGGCAATCTGAGACAGTAAAGACTCGAGAGTTTTGGTATATCAAAACCTCCGAGGACAACAAATCTATAAATCACAAGAAGGAGAAGAAAAACCTGAAGACAACAACCGGATACGAGGAGACAATCTCTTTGGCCTTGTTCATAGCTGTCTCCATCTTCTTGCGTAAGTATTTAGCTTTCAAAAATCTAGCAGAAATCGGACAGAACTCAATTCCTAAAGCTGTCTTCAGCTCGAGCTATCGTGACATTCTTGACTTGAAGAGTCGTTTACCTTTTTCTTTTCTTTGGTTAAGGAATGAGGAGGCATGTTTGGAGTCAAATTGCTATTTCTTTTACTAAAGAGTTTCAAGATTAATTTTTGGTTATATCAGCAGATAGTGTTCTTCATTTACAGAGTTAACCGGTCGGTACTAAGTCAAGCAAATCACTTGTTATGACAATATAAAACAAGAGTTAACAACAAGAAGGTTCCTTTATTTTGTTACATGACAATACCTCTCTCAAGATATAAACATAAACACTTTTTATTCTCTTCCATTCTCTCGTTAAAGTTTTAGGACACTGGTTACGAGTTTGATCAAAGCTGGGCAGAGTTGTTGGCTATCGCACCAGCTTCAGTAAGAAGGGGCACAAGCTTGCCTTGCTTGTTAGTCTCCATCACACCTGCAAAACACCAATGACCAGTTACTTAAAATTTTGATCCGACCTCTTAAAATGTAAATAGTTTGTCTAGTTATCTCTCTTACTGTCGCATCCACCGATATGTTTGCCTTTGATGAAGACGTTTGGAACAGTTCTTTGTCCAGTCCACTCCGCTAGAGCTGATTGGATCTCACCTCCATCACCTGTTCAAATAGAGATCAGTATAGTAAACTTGCATCAAGACAAGTATTGAGTTGACATGGTATTTGGTGTTCTTACTCATCTCATCGAGCTCAAATGCTTTAAAACTTGCTCCTAGCTGCTTCAACAACTGCTTCACCTTATGGCAATACGGACAGTAGCTCTTGCTGCAAAACAGAACATTGGATCAGAACCTCAAGAGTAAACTTCTCACCCCAACCTTAGGACTAATTCAAGATACGAGTCAATAAGCAAACTCTTCCAAACTAATGAGGTTCAGGTAAGAACAAACCGAAGCTCATTTCAAGATTTCACAAGGTATACTTTTAGCCATCTCATTATGATTGAAATTTTTTTCTAGCTTTAGTGAGATTATGCGGCAATCGTGTATCTTCTACATCCATATCTATCTATGAAAAATCAAAAATTGACATACGACCTAACATTCTCATGAAGAATCTCCACAAAAACAAGCCCACGATGATCTAATGGCATCTCTGCGTTCAATCGAAGCAGAATCTCTAGACACAGAACGAATCCAGACGTAAAGACACAAGCTTTCGATGAAAAAAGATGTGAGATTTCAAGGATTAGAACCTGAAGACCACGACAGGGTACGAGGAGACGATCTCTTTGGCTTTGTTCACCACCACCTCCATCTCTTCCTTGCTCAATCGGTTTCCACTGAACATAGAACCCATTTATTCTCTTCTCTTTTAAAGGATCGACCAGCAAATTGAACAGAGAAACAACCCTTACAGATGTCTTCAGCTAGAGTTTCGTGCTAACCTTGCTGTCAAAACCAGACCGGGGTTTGAGATGAATCAAAGTCGTTTACTTTTGATCTTTATTTTTAATTTCTTTGCAAAAAACATTATTCGGTAGTTTATTCCATTGCATTTATTTATGAATGATTATATGTGTGGTCATGTTTCTATAACTCGCTCAGCCACTCTCTTGTCTTTGAACCTTTGTTGAAATTTCAAAAATGGCGACTTGAGAATTGCGTGAAAGCAAGCACTCATTTGCACAACTCTGCTTCGGGATTTGTGTTAAGAGGAAGATGGGAGGTTGTGTGTCCATACAAATCTCATGTGATCAACTGATCAACAATATCTGTAACTGCTTTAGCAGGAATAAGGATTACATTCATGGCATAGAGAAGAATCTTCTGGCTCTGCATAGAGCTGTCGAGGGGATCGAGCAGATACGAGAAGATTTGTTGAAGAAGATTGTGGTAGAAGAAAGAAGAGGCTTAAAACGGCTTGCTGTAGTGCAAGGATGGATTACAAAGGTTGAAGATGCCATAGCTCGGGCTAATGAAGTGCTACAGATGAGATCTGTTCAAGTCCAAAAGTTATGTCTCTGTGGGTATTGTTCCAAGAGCCTTGTATCTAGTTATCTTTATGGGAAGAGAATAATAAAGATGGTAGAAGAAATTGAGGTTTTGACATCTCAGGGAGATTTCGAGGTGGTGGCTGTGAGAGTTGTTGCAACTAAAGTGGAAGAGAGGCCTACTCGGCCTATGGTTGGTATGGAAACAATGCTTGAGAGTGTGTGGAATCGTCTTATGGAAGATGAGGTTGGGATTCTTGGTCTTCATGGTATGGGCGGAGTGGGAAAAACTTTACTTCTCAGTCACATTAACAATAGGTTCATTAAGGATGGGGTAGGTTCGATATTGTGATTTGGGTTGTGGTGTCCAAAGACATACAGATCCAGAAGATCCAAGATGAGATATGGGATAAGTTAGTGTCTGATAATGAGGAGTGGAAACAGAAAAGAGAAAGCAGAAAAGCTTCCGACATTTTTAATGTCCTAAACCAACAAAAAGTTTGTGTTGTTGCTGGATGACATATGGAGTAAAGTAGATTTAACTAAAGTGGGAGTTCCGTTTCCAAACAGAGAGAATGGATGCAAAGTAGTATTCACCACCCGGTTGAAGGATATCTGCGGGAGGATGGGAGTCGATAATGATATGGAAGTCCGGTGTTTGGCCCTGGACGATGCATGGGATTTGTTTGCAAAGAAAGTAGGAGATTTCACACTAGGAAGCCACCCGGAAATTCCCACGCTCACGAGAACAGTTGCTAAGAAATGCCGCGGCTTACCATTGGCCCTCAACGTCATTGGTGAGACAATGGCTTACAAAAGGACAGTACAAGAATGGCATCTAGCAATTGATATTTTGACTTCATCTGCTGCAGAGTTTTCAGGTATGGAAGATGAGATTCTACCTATTCTCAAGTATAGCTATGATAATTTAAAGAGTGAGCGACTCAAGCTGTGTTTCCAGTACTGTGCACTGTTTCCTGAAGATCATAACATTGAAAAAGAGGACTTGGTAGATCACTGGATAGGTGAGGGATTCATACATGGAAACAAAGGTAGAGCTGAGAACCAGGGTTATGAGATTATCGGTAGTCTAGTTCGTTCATGTTTATTGATGGAGGAGGACCAAGATACAGTGAAGATGCATGACGTTGTCCGCGAAATGGCTTTGTGGATAGCATCTGATTGTGGAAACCAAAAGGATAACTTTATAGCACAAGCAGGTTTCCGGTTGAGCAAGATACCTGAGATCAAGAAGTGGAAAGCTGCCAAAAGGGTGTCACTCATGTTTAACTATATTGAAACTCCTGCTTGTCCCCAACTTATAACTTTGTTCCTGCAAAACAACAAGCGTTTGGAGAATATCTCAGGAAGCTTCTTTCGGTTGATGCCAATGCTAGTTGTTCTAGATCTATCAAACAATCGGAGACTCGGTCATTTACCAATGGAAATATCAAAATGCGTCTCACTGCAGTACCTTAACTTATCACGTACAGGGATAAAGGTTTTGTCTGTTGATATACTAGAGCTAAAAAAACTTATATACCTGAACTTGGAGTATACACGGATGGTAGAATGTATTTCTGGCATATCGGGCTTATGGAACTTAAAAGTACTAAGGTTGTTAGCGCCTGGTATCAAGGTAGATCCTTCTGCTGTGGAATGGTTTGCGAGATTTAACATGGCTGCTCTTTGCTCCAAATCTTACCTTTCTCCGAGTAACGTATATGGGTCAACTCGAAGAAATAATAAGCGAAGAGAAATTTGTGCAGCAAGGTCTTATACCATTTCAGAAATTAAAAGAAGTGCAGTTAGAAAGGAATTGGATACTGAAGAGCATCCACAGTAGTCCACTACCATTTCCATGTTTGCAGAAAATGTCTGTCAATATCTGTCCACTTCTGAGAAAACTTCCACTAGATTCCAAGATCACCCGGCAAAATGAACTTATCATAAATGCACCAAAAAATTGGATACAAAACCTTGAATGAGAAGATGGAGCTGCAGACTACCATTTTGTTTCTGTGCCTTCAGCCCAGGTCCCTTCTCTTGCCCTGTCTAGTTATAACTTGTTCTTTTCAGTTGTTAATTTAGATCTTATCTCTTTTTAATTGTTTAGGACGCAATCGGCCTCAACAAGGTAGATGGCCGCTGAGGCTGGCTACCATTTGAAGTTCTTGATTTTGTATTTGAACATTGAATGGTAATATGGTTCATGGTCTACAAACAAAGGGATAAGACAAGTTTTAAATGATTATAGTAGCACACATGCGTATACCTCAATCATCTGATCCAGTATAGACCACATTAGAATTGTCCAAAGCTCCCTTTCCATTCTTGGACTCTTCCAGGTTAGAGCCATACTTCAATAAGTGTTGATGATAGATCCCAATCCAGACAAACACACATAGAGAAGCTGAATTTTCATTTTGTTCCCTGACATTAATATAAGTTGTAGCCCGTTTCAAAGCACAAAACTTTACTCAGATAACCAGCATTCAGCAAAAGCTTAGATGATGACATCTTAAGAACAAACCAACAAACTAATAATCCTCTATTCAAAACCGGCCAGTTCAACCAACATGTCCAGTCCTTTTTTGGATACTTTAAAGTTGGTTAACCAACCCCCTGTGTTTAGAAGAAAACCGAACCGGTGAAACAGAGCAAAGACAAAAGACAAAAGACAAAAAAAGGATTTTGGAACAAACAGAGCGAGAAACCTAGACAGGTCTGTGTAAGATAGAGATTTGTTCAACCATTTACACAATCAATATATCCCTTAAGCTATAAGCACCCATTACTCTCAATTATCGAGTAAAGTCTTCAAATTTCTTCTCGGGGCAAAAGAAAATACTCTTCTTTTGCGAAATTTGAGGGATACTTCTGTATCAGTGTCAAGGGTTTTTGTTTCTTTATGCGCTAGGGTTTAGCATCAACTGTGTATTATTGCTTTCTTCAATAAGCCATGGCTGCTAAACTTGTGACCTCTTCGGCTTCTTCTTTGATTCCATCGCTCTTCTCACCTTTTCAACCTCGGAGTTCATTGCAGGTGACATTTGTTTAATCCAATCTTCTTTAAATTCTGCTCCTTTTGATTTTTCTTCTATGTTGAATTTGTGTTTTATCCTCCCACTGTATTGTATTGTATTGACTGATATTTTTTTGTACCGTTCGTTTAGATAATGTGGGACATTGTATCAATTTTGTTATATAGGATTCTTTTGATCAAGCTAGGAATTGTAGTTGAGATAGTGAAGATACTAGTATCAATGAGTTTGAATTGGAGTAGTGTGTACAACTCTCTAGTTTAGAGTAATAGACACAATGCAATCTTATGCGCTTATTAGGTTCTGATGAAATGATGTGAAATGTCTGTGTCATGTTGTTATTGTGGATGTGGTTATAACCTGCTGTTTTTTTCGGTCTTGCGAAGGTCATGTTTATTTGCTGACATTCACCTTTTCTGAATTCCAGTTTCGTCCGTTGAGGCAGCAGCATGGTCATCTCGAATGTTACCATTCTCTGCACCACAAAACTGATAAAAGTAAGCTCCTTTCTTTACGGTTTTTAGTTGTTTTGCTTTCTAGTGTGAGTAAGGTTTTCCAATTGTTTGTTCATTCATTAGGAACAGTTGATTCTCTTAGCATTTCCTCTAGAGACCATAAACGAAGAGAAGTCTCGCGAAAGAGACCTTTTTTGCCTCTTGCTACTTCAGAGGAACCATTCCAAGAAACTGACGAAACACCTGACGATCCAGAAACTCTGAGCTCCCAAACTGTCCCTGAAGCTACACCTCAAGATGATAGTTCTTCTATCCAATACAATGGAAGTGATGGAAAACCAGGATTCATTTCGTTTTACAATCCTCAGAAGAGAACTGAGGATATCATTGCCCCTCCTGCAGCACAAACTACATGGGGACGCCTGCTCTGGCTCCTTGGTCCTGCTGTCTTAGTTTCCTCTTTCATTTTACCTCCGATTTACTTACGAAGGATAGTCTCTGCAGTTTTTGAAGACTCTTTGCTCACAGGTTACTCTTGCTTCTCTCCATTTGATTACTTCTCAACTCCTCTTCCCTAAACTGTAATGACAATGTCATTGATTCTTTGATAGTCTGTATGCAGACTTCCTCATATTGTTCTTCACTGAGGCTCTTTTCTACTGTGGAGTCGCTGCCTTTGTTATGATAATAGACCGTTCAAGAAAGTCGTCATCCGGGAAAGTTTCTGATAACCGAACCAATCCTTCTCAGCTAGGACAAAGAATCTCCTCTGTAGCAACATTAGTGCTTAGTCTTATGATTCCAATGGTGACAATGGGATTAGTCTGGCCATGGACTGGACCTGCAGCATCAGCTACTCTTGCACCTTACCTCGTTGGTATCGTCGTTCAGTTTGCATTCGAACAATATGCTAGATACCGTAATGCTCCATCATCTCCTGCCATCCCCATCATCTTTCAGGTATATAACCACTCTTCACAATCGACACCCCTCGGAAACAATCATTAGAACACTTCTCAAATGAATTGTTTTGGTTTCGTAGGTATACAGACTTCATCAGTTGAACAGAGCGGCGCAATTAGTAACAGCACTGTCATTTACGGTCAAAGGAGCAGAGGCAACAGTTAATAATCTGGCAATCAAGAAGTCCCTGGGTACGCTTTTGAATGTGATACAGGTTCTAGGTGTGATTTCAATATGGTCTATATCAAGCTTCCTTATGTGGCTATCATCACCTCCCCAAAACCAGCCTTGAGGTTTGAACAACTTTAGTGTTAAAGAACAGATTACAGAAGAAGAGAGATGATTTCAAGTTCTTAACTGTAAAAAGATTATGTCTACGATCAGACGTTAAAGATTATGTCTCCTGATTCAAAGTCCCATTCTTTTCAGCATCTAGCATTGGATATTAACATCCAATAGATTTCTTTATGATAATAATTCCATGTTACAGTTTCTTGAATGTAAAAAAAAAATTACCTTTTGATAGATTCATCTACAATTTAAATTGCCAATTCTTTCGATTTTGAGAGTCTAGGATAGATTTCCTTCGGTAATCATGATCATGAGAAAATCAGTCAAAAGTTTTTCCATTTATGGTAATTAGATTTTCTTCCTCCAAATAGTAATGGTGTATTTTTACTTTAGACTGAATATGTCTTTGTCTGAAAGGAATATGTCCATTCTGTTTCGGTTCAGTTTTGCTTTATCATTAGTGTTTTGTTGCATAAACATCAAGTCTCAAAAGTTCAACTTCTCAACCTAATCACTTTTAGTCCTCAAGTAATCAACTCACAGAATCTTGTCAAATCAAGTATCACTCTCTTTTCCACATAAAACGTTTCTTCTGAGTAATGTAAGAAACAAACTATAGATTATACGGACAATTGACTAATGTATGACTAAACTGAAGCTCAAAGAATAGGTAATGTATGCCAAAGGTAAAAAATCGAATCCATCATTACAGAGAATAAGATAATGAACATCGATCTTTTACACAACCCAAGGGTCAAAACATATAAAAAGGCACTTTCAAAAATTACTATGTGCAAAAGATGGCCGCGCTGCCTACGAAAATGACATGACAGTCGGATGGAAGATTTTTGCACATTCTCCATTATCAAAACAACAAAATATTTCTTTCAAAAAAATTATTCACGTAGATTCATATATATACATGTACATATTATAAAAAAAACATGTACTATTAGAATGGATTAACCAAACTAATAAAACCTTAAAGACTTGGTGAAACTATTGAAAAAACAAGACAAAGACCCAGATCTGTTCATCAAACTATTCAATGAAAAACTATATTATGGTTCAAGAAAACTCATATTAATAACATGTATATAATAAGCAAAGCACATATGAATATGAAGATTAAGAATAGCTATAGCTAAAGATGAAGAAGAAAGAAGAAAATTTGAAGTAGAAGGAGGAGATACAAAAGGAGGCTTGTAAAGTTATGTGAGGGATATGCAAAGGAGGTTTGGTGTATTTATATAGGAGGCTTTGAAATTAGGTCAATGGAGGAAGTTATCACTAGGAGTCGGTGAGATATATAAATGGAAATGGGAATAAACATAAATAGAAGCAAATAATATAAAAAGGGAAATGTAATTTTCCAATTTCTAAAAAGAGAAGGAAATCTCTCTGGTCAGCGGGCAGCTACCATTTTCAAGGAAAGTGGGGTGTGTGGGCAGCTGCCCGATGAATCAAACCATTTACCAACTTGTCTGAACCGGTCAGCATCGAGAGACAATACCACTTGATGTTTCAATTTCGGTTTACAAGGTTGCAAATTTTTTTATTTTTTTTGTAAACCAAATATCAAAATTCTTTTGGTTTTTTTATTAAGGACAAAACCTACAAGTTTTGTAAGATGAATTTTAAAATTTGTTATGGTTTATTGAAAACCATCTCTTTTACGCTTAACATTTTTGTTTCTTTATGATGTGAGTTTATAAACTTCTACCCAGTTGACAAAGGTTTTGGGTTTCATCTACAAAATTATTTTTGGTAATATATTTTCAAATTCTATGACAAAAAAGCTATCTCAAAAATGAAAAGTTATTCACTTTATGATCTAGTTTTGAATCATTTAAATTTTAATCGTTTATTTGGTTATCAGTAGAATGATCGTATAAAATAATTGATTAAACTAAATAGTTAAAAACATAGTCAATAAACAAAAAAATGTTATAAACCGCCAAAAAATATTTGCCAATTTTATATAACCACTTATATAAAGTTGGACTTTTATATCCATATGATTTAGGGGTGTATTGGATCATGTATTTGAAGTGATTTTGTGTGATTTGACAAATTCAATGTTATTGGAATATGTATTTTAAAAACCTTTTAAAAATTAATGTTATTGGACTAATGATTTTAATAAACACTATCAAATTCAGTGTTAGTGGAAATATTTTAATCATTTGGTTTTAAGTGATTTTAGAGTATTTTGGATGAGTTTCTTAATTAAAAATGGAAATACTCAAATCACATGGTATTATGTGGAATTTGAGGTGATTTCATTAAAACCTTCCAAATTATCAAAACTCTCTAAAACCTCATTAAACATCAAACAATTTCAAACTCATGATCCAATACACCCCTATAAAATTATTTACATAAAGAAAATACGTAAACATATCAAACTCTAGGCTTTTTAAGACTTTTGTGTAGTTAGACGAAATAGGGTATTTTCTTACTTGGTTACGATTTATGGTCTAGCTAGTCAATATATGTGTACATAATAAACACATCATATATAGTGGCTTATAGAACAACATCATGATAAAATAAATTAGAAGTGAATAATTAGACGATTGAATCAAATAAATAATAAGACTCATGTTATATACATTTGTCATGGTCATATGCATCACAACTGACATGACTAAACAAATCTCAAAGCTTTGCCACAATGACTCAAACATCCCTAGCTTAATATTTACCTAAAAGAAGTACATAACATGAATTTTTGTTATACATGATTTTGATATGTTTGAAAATGAGTTTGATATATTTTAAAATTGTGTTTGATATGTTTTGACCTCTATCACATAAAAAAAAAAATTTAACGTTAGTGTGATAGCGAATTCTCTCCCACCTCCTCCCTTTGTTGTTTACTACAGTGTATTACTTAATTCTAGTTTGTTTTATATAGAATTAGTGTATATTGTTTCTATATAAAACAAATAATACTTGTTTTTTTAGGTTTTGCCTCTAAAATTTATTTAAAGCGATTATCCCTTTTGAAAATATTTTTTCAGATGTGCTATCATAAGTGATCTGATTGTTGTTGGATAATTTTCCCAATGATAATGCCTACAACTTCTGGTATCTAACAAAACTGATATAAATCATGAAACAAAACTGATAAATGGGTCAGTCTTTAAAACTCTTTACAATTCTTACGTTAACACTAAAGTTACAAAATTTTGTTATTAACAAATAGTTATGGGCTAAGGGCTGTGAAGCTCGTTTTCTTATCTTCAAAATTACTACAACAAGTGATTTAACATATATACATTTATGGGAGACATGAGGCTAAAACGACGTCGCTTAAATGCTTTTGATTAACCGCTTGCCTGCAATCTCCTCTCCTATCTTTTCCCAATCCCCTTCTTCTATCCGCTTCTTCTTCTTCTTCCTCTTTCTCCTTCAATTTCTCAATCTTTCCCATTGCAAAGCTTCGAATTCTCACTTGGGTTCTTCCTCTTTTCGCTTCTTCTTCCACAAATTCTGCTCTTTTCTCCAAACTGTTCTCACAAACCCAGAAACCAACAACGAGAGAGAGTTCATGATTGAGGTCGGTTCTTTTGCTCTTTCCAACTTTTACAATCTTGTTTTGGGTTTTGGGTATTTGATTTGTTGTGTAAAAATGAAAACTTTGGGATTTTTTTTTTCTGTTCTCTGGGGTCATTTAGATTCATGGTTTAGTGTAGTTTTATCTGAGTTGAGGAATTGGTGGTTGGGGAATACTTGTTTGAGCTAGGAGGATGAAGAAATTGAAATTCGGATTTTGCTGAGCTTCCTTTATCTATGATTTTACATTTTGATGTTCTTCTGGTTTCATCATTTTGGAGGTTACAGTTTGAAATTTCATTTCTCTTTTTGGATCATTTCTTGGAACTTGGCTTGATGCTGTGGCAAGTTTTCTTTTTGCCTATCAATCATGGTTTGCATATCAGTGCTACATGTCCCTTAGAATTTAACTCTCTTAGAGTGATCGAGGTTAGAAAAGGCAGGAATATGAGAATATCAATATGAGTTTGCAAATGAGCTTAGCTTTTGCTAATATCTGCAACTAGGAGATTATGAGTCACTAAAGAACTTTATGTACAAGAGAGCCTTATTACGGGCTTATGTTTATATATAAGGGATCAAGGTGTTTCTTATGTCATTGATTCTAACTTTTGCATACTTTTGAGTCTTTTAGTCTCACTGGTACCGAGTAACTAAACTGGTTTGTGTGTGAATGATGGACAGATTGTGACCTTTGAGTAAATGATTCAGTGCTTAGCTGGAGAAAATGGTGTTGGTAACCCATAAATTGCAGGTATACAATCTTATGAAAGTCCTAAATTCTGTGTGCTGTCGCAGCTTTCTAGTGGTCATGTCTGCAAATGATTGTCTAAGTATTGGTCTGTGTACACATTAACATCTCTTTCATGTTAATGTTGTACCTTCCGTATCACTCTTCTAAATCGCACTCTTGTTTACTGTCATGTTATCTCATGTAGGGTTCACATGTCTTACTTCCTTGGAGTTCTCCAGCATGGACCAGAGGCTTGGTTTTAAAGAGACCTGTTACGACAGTGCACTTTGCTGGGAGGAAAGAAAAACAAATACGATTGAAGGAAAGTTGCCGTTTTAGGTGAGAATCCCACTTCGCAAGTGTCTGCTTATTTTCTTCATTTGGAATTTTACATAACAGGGTACTGCTTAGTTTGAGATACTTAGTAACATTGTGGGTTGAAATGTGCCTTTTTATAGGCTGAAGCCTAAGTGTAAGCTACTTGGTCGCAACAGTTCATATATACTCCTCTTTTGCGGTTGATCGTCGGAATCATAACATTGTATGGAATTGTTTTTGCAGTTTAGGGTCCCCTTGCAATAGTGGATTAAAAGCAAAAGCTTTCAGAGTTACATCTTTCAAAGGTGGTATCCAAAATAGTGAATCAGGAGGTAGTGAGGGTGGGAAAAAGGTTACGAATAGTTCAGTCAAACTATCTTACCGTTCAGATGATGACGAAAATAATGTGAACGGCTCTCCAAAGGCACAAAATGCATCGATCTCATATACATCGGAAACAGAAGATTCAGTCCCAGGACAACCCGCTATTCAGAAGCTATTCAAGAAATGGTTGACATTGTTGCGTACGCAATCACCTATTCAAGTGATTGACGAGGCGTTGGGAGGAGAACAGGTTCCAGAAACATCAAAGCCAGAAACTGAAACAGAGATCCGGAAAACAGAAAGCCTCCAGAATACAAAAAATACAGTATGGTCCTGGTTTTGGAGTCTAGACGCAGCTATCAAGATTCCGTTGCTGTTATTGTAAGTATGCATCAAAACATCGTTTTCTTTTGTTTGAGTAGGTAATCTGGAGTTTATTATTCATAAATGCAAACCAGTTTAATAGTCCAAAACCAACTAGATGCAAACTTATAATCGAAAAATGTCCTAATGAAAGATTCAATAGTGTGATAACCTCTTTCTTTCCTAACTCTGTATCTGCACTGATCATACTTTTACTTTGTCTATTTTGCAGTGTTCCAGCTTTTGTAGCTGTTAATGCGATCTACGGAGCTGAAGTTACAAAGGAATTATCCCCTTTGTGGGTGTCCGGTCCCTTGATCGTTTCCCTTTACGTCAAAATGTTCCAAGGACTATGTGCCCTTTACGCCTTCTGCTTCAAGCAGACCATCAAAATGATAAGAAACCTTCCATCCTATTACCTTGTAGCATACCGTTACATTTCCAGTGGCAAGCTCAAAGACGACGTGAAAGCTCGAGTGTTTGGACCCGTGGTGGCCATCAAGAACGCAGACTACAAAGAGCTCACACGGACTAAACTGAAACAGTTCCAAGAATGGATCATTGAGAAATACTTGGATTTTGTTGAATCTGTATGGCCTTACTACTGCAGAACTATCAGATTCCTGAAGAGGGCTAACCTGATTTGAAGCTCTTCAACATTAGAAACCCTCAAATTCTGACATCTCAAGGCTTCTCTGTGATCTGTATTTTTTTCTTCGCCGTGCTTGTAGTCTTTCGTTTTACCTTTTTTGATTCTTAAGGTTAGAAAGGCTTTTCATGTTTATGCTGTTGTCTCGATGTATACTGGTACCTTTTCTGAGGTTTTACAATTGAGTTCTCTTTACTATCAAGGCTTTACTTCAATCTGTAGTTTCAATATCTATACACATTTATACAGGCATGTTTAGAGGTACAACAAACAGAAGGAACAAATAGTGTTTGAAGGTCTCCTATAACTTCTTTAGCTTCTGAAATCTGATGGTAATGTTTCTTCAGTGAAGTACTCCTTTCTCACAGTCTCTACTGAGCAAAACTTGACCTTCACATGAACCAACAACCAATTTTAAGTTATATAATGCCATCTAGTATTAGAGAAACCCAAACAGAACTCTAGCTTGAGTGCGAATAACCACCCCATGTGCTAAAAAGCTAGTAATTGTGCAACAACAATGATTTTGAGGATAGCATTTAGCAATAGTGATGCATTAAGTTAGTAATTTGGTAATTTGGTATGTACATTACCAGAGACGCGTATGACTTCACCACTGGTTTGGTGAATTGCCAGATTGGCTTGAAAATGAATGGAGCATCTACGAAAAGGACTTCATCCAATCGACTTGGATAGTAATAATAAAATACATCAAACTGCAAAAAGACAACGGAAAAAGGAACAATAAAATCAAGGTCTATTTCTTTGCATTCACTAGATACTAACCCAGTCATTAGAAGATAGATATACCAGGAATGTTAAGAACTTGAGATCTGCATTCTGAGATCCGAATCCACGGAGATCAAATATCCCAAGTATCTTGTGTTGTCCTGCTGGTAGCTTACTTAAAGCCTTTTCAAGTAAGAACACACAAAGCTTTTCATCTTCTATTGGATCAAGCAGCTGCAAAAACACCAGATATTTCACAAATCCTGAGCTATAGTAAAACAGCATTGCGGAAACTTAAATAAATAAGAAGCGTCTAACTGGCCCCGGGGATGTGCTTTGCAGGAGCTACAACAACTACTGGTCGACCTTTCACATCTAGAAACTCATGGACATAAGCTTTTCCTGTGTCAGCAGAGCTTTTGACAGAGTCCTCAGATAGTTCATTCACCTTGAACTCATGACGCCATTTCTAAAGCTTTTAAGTAAAGGATCACGTAGGAACCGATATTACCAAAACACACACAAACCGTATTGATTCTATACACAAAAAGTGATTTCTACCAACTATGAGAAACAGCATCACCTATTGGAATTAAACTTTTCATATTAACAGAAAGGATACAATAGCTTTAGTTAGCTTTCCAATCGCTTCATCAACAGAGAATCTCCGATCTTTCAAAAACCACAAGATCATTTCCTCATCATCTCTTCCATTTTTCCCAACTGGGAGACTAGTACATTCTTTTGCTAGCCGTTCTTTAACTTCTAAAACTAGCTGCAACACAAAGTTAAACCTCCCAAATTACATATAACAATCACCCTCAAAAAGACTATGTAAAACACTCTACACTCTCAAACAGTCGATTTAACAATCTCATTTCCAAGAAGCTGAAACTCCAAAAGATGTTAAAAATTGTACTGCAGCTAACAGTGAGTAAGTATTAACTATCCAATGGATTAAGAAACTCGAGAACATCAATTCTCAGACCAAATATGCAAAAATTGAGCTTTTTTTCTTCAGACAAAGCTTCAAATGGCAACAATGGAGAAAAGAAAACAGAGGACAATAATCAGACAACACACAAAAGCACAAACCAAGAAAACCATTGCGTAAGCAATTGAAACAAGCAATGTCATTGTAAAAACATTCATCCAAATTTCATGATTCTGCTGAAAAGAGAAAAAAGGTACCTTATGGGAATTGTGAGAATCAGACACGCAACTTCGAACAGATAATCTACAGCTCCGAGATCGAATACTGTAACAATTCGTCGACTTTTTCAAATTCACTGAAGCAGCAACGAAACTTGAGCCGAAACGAATTGACATTGATGAGGAAAAAAAAAAAAAAAAAAATCAAAACTTTCTCGAACAATGGACAATTTCAGAAACTTTAACAAATTTGGAATTTGGGTTTTATGTTCACCACAAAATGAGAAGTTTTGGGTGGTGAAAGTTTGTCACTTTTGGAATTTGGAATCTTGTGAGTTTTTAGAGATACAGAAGCAAGAAGAGAGGCTTATGGTCTTGCTTCTTCCTTTTTATATGCAAGAGAGACTCTAGCTTCTTCTTCTTATACCGGATCGGTATGGGTTTTGATTTTGGATTTGGATCCGGTTTAACATCTGAATTGATTAAACCGACTTTTAATTTCAAGTAAATATGTCTACCTTGTTGTGAACAATAGGGTTGTGTCTTTATTCCATAAGAGAGTCAAGTCTTATATAGGTTACATGATTAGGGTTTATGTTCAATCTCTACATGAGCTTAGGCTAATGAGCCCTATAATGGGCATCCACAAATGAGTTCATAACACTCCCCTTGGATGACCATNATGAGTTCATAACACTCCCCCTTGGATGACCATTATTACATAACACTAATCTTTAATGCGCGTAAGATACTGCCTCATTAAAAACCTTACCATGAAAACTCAATTGGAAAAACCATGGTTAAGGGAAAAAGAGTGCAGCGCGCTTGTACTCTCCCTCATGAGTACATGACTTCGAACCTTCGGTTGCACTCCTCCTCATGAGTACATGACTTTGGATCTTTGAGACGGCATAGTACAATATGATGAATTAATTTCTTGAAAGTGTTCCTTGAAAGCATCTTGGTAAGTAAGTCTTCTTTACGTGAACAAATCTGTGGCGTCACCAATCTTCTTCTCTCAGACTCATTTAT
>OVAP01000336.1:26166-39446 GCA_900406295.1 Aurinia saxatilis | reverse complement strand
TCTCTTGCTGATCCTGAATGGTCAACTTATCTTAAGTTGCTACCACACCCAAAAACTTAACCTCTTGTCAAACCCCATGCAATCTCTTTTTCTTTCTTGTCTTATATGCAGTATGTGTAAAACGGCCGGAGAGATGAGACCAACACAGTTTTTCCAATCACTCGTGAAGACTGGCGAAAAAGGGCATGCACGTTCTTAACACATGCATGAAGATTCAAAGAGAAGGTTTCAAGGCTGATTTCCCTGGTGATATTTCATCAAAATCATGGTAAAATTCGTGCCTTGCTATATATGGTGAAAGCTTTCAAAAAAAAAAAAGCTTTATGATCCATACTTATTTAGCAAAAAGGCCAGAGAAATCAGGGGTCAAAACGAAGAAAGGTGGAAAACATTTAAAGGAGTACGAGAAGGTTCAGGAAGACTTTAAATTCCTTTGAAGAATCTAAGTTTGGGGGAGGAACAAGCCGAGCTACGGAGAGAGTGATTGGTAAACTGTGCCATCAAGCGGTCGATATCTCTTGCTTTTTTGCAAACATATCGCATTTCTCTTGAATACGGTAAACCCTAAACTAAATATTAGCCCCCTCTCATTACACACCGAGCCAGTTTTACCTAGTTGATATTTTCCAGTAAGAAAGCTCACGCAAAATAAATGAATGTAGAGAGTCTGAATTTTGGTACCTTTAGGGTATTTGCAGGTTGAGATTCATGTTGGACCAGTTGGGAGAGTTGTGGTGGGAGTATGAGATGAGAACTTTTGGCAGGATTGTCGAGATGACCATCACAAAGTTGCGCCTCTAAGTTGTGGTACAAGNTGGCACAATTAAGCGAGTTCCCAACTTTTCAAATTTATTTCCCTTCTTAGCGTGGTGTTTGTTCGAGGATGAACAAGCTAAGTCTGGGGGATTTGATAGTGATGATATTTTACCGCTTTTCGATATGATTTTTCGGTGTTTTTAATAAAGAAACTATTTGATTTGAAACATAAACTACTGGATTTCATATTTTTCTGTTTGCAAAGTGTTTTTGTGAAAACAATTTATAGTTTGCAAATCTTTACTATTTATAGTTTAGTAGGATTTGATTTCTTTAACTTAATGCCTAGATTGATTGGTTGATCAGCCCACATGTTCTCTTTTTGAAAAGATATATGTTAGAGTTAACTTGGATACCAATTGAACTAGACTGGCTAAGCATGGTCATAATGATAGTCGGTTATTAGTGATTTCAACTATATAGCCTAGACTAGTATTTACGTAGTTACTACCCTGGATAATTCAAACTGTGGTCCTCTGATGCATTGCCTGACTTCCTAATGCTTTTTATTATAAATCTTTCTCACGTTTTTTTTTTTTTGTTTTAGTAATTTCAGGCATTGATCGATCGACCGCATAATCTGCCATCGACCGAAAGGTGTCTCAACCGATCGATCAGTTCATACGACCTATCGATCGTAAACCAAAACCACTTCATTTTGCTGCTTAGCTCAAGTGAACTTGGACGTGCTACTGTGTACACTCTGCTCTCTGTGGATACGATCCCTAAGTACTACTGTGAGACCTGTGTGCTTGCAGGAAATGATTTGGGAGAAAACTAATCCCCATCAATGTAAAACCAAAGCACAATCATCACACTAGTAACAACACTTACCTCAAATGTTTGATCACTTGATGCATGAGTCTGAATAGGAGATTTTTGACTTGTTGCATCTGTATCGTCTTCTTCTTATTAGGCTTTCTCTTTCTTTTAGGTTTCTGAGCATCAAAATTAGAGCTCAAATTGCTTGTCTGACTGCTATATGAGGTTATGGGGGCAGACCTTGCATTATGTGAAGAAACGCTTCTTCTGTTTGAAGTGTTTCATGAGGATGATGGCATCTCGCTCCTCTGGACAGATGAATGTATCTTATAGTTTGATCCAAACCTTGCCCGTGGTGGTGGCATTAAACCTCTAGCAGAGTTTTCCTTTTGCAAATTTCCAAGATATTCAAATATGTAAATCGGAAACCATGAAAGAGCTTGCATAATGACACTCTCAAAGAATCTGCAATGAAGCATATAAGACTCTAGAGATAATGATGTATTAACTTTCACCAGATAATATAAGACTCTAGAGATCGTAGAAAGCACGATAAATACACCGGCTATAAGATACCAAATATTCTAAGACATGGGCTATAAGATACAAGCATAACAACCTTGAGAAGCTACCACCTCAGATTTATATATGTCTAAGTTCTTAGACCTGGTATTTGGTTAGACCAGATTAGTGTTGGAGACAGATTTCACTAAGAAGACATACTTAAAAAAACAGGTTCCACCTAAATCATGACACTACAGACCTAGCTAAGGACTATTATGTACTGCTATGAGGCATATTGACAAGTAGAATTGTGAGTCCAAGCAGATCTCCTCTAGAATATTTTTGTGCAAATAAAAAATTAAGACAGATATAAATATTGGTGTCAACCAAATCTGCCAGTTACCTAAGTTGCAGAATGTAATGCGTCAAAGCTTATAAATGACTTGAAACCATTTGATAAACTTACCAAATTTACGTCAATCATCGAAACTTCTGAGCTCTTACGGTNCCAATCATCGAAACTTTTGAGCTCTTACGGTTTATCACCAAAAGTCAGTGAATAAGATAGTTCTAAGTTCCAACCTAAAATTGTCTGCATGTTAAGAAAATCATCCATAACAACATTTAAGACACCAAAAAACTTCTTATCTTATGATTAATTTACGTTTTTAATTTTCTTCAAATAACTAAACTGGTGTTAAGATTCAATATGACAGGAACCAAGTCTCTCGATATTCAGAGAAGACCAATCAGATTCACTAAAACATCACACTGAAACTTCAAGTTAGGTCTATCGAGTAGAGTTTATCAAGGTTTAAGTTTTTTAGATATTTCGATTTTCCAGGTTACTGGCATATGTGGTGATTTAAGAGAATGAAGTTTCAATAACAGAGAGGCAGACACATACTTGATCAAGAGTAAATTCCTAGAAATATTGCAGGTCATGTCTTGATCTCCTGATGCTAGTGGATAATAGGTATACAAGATCACATATCTGAAATGCCGAGTGACAAAACCAATCACATTGGTAGCCAAACAAAACCTGCAACCAAAATGTGCTCCTAAATAAAATCAATCTGCATAAAACATTTGCAGGAAATATAAGCAGTTTAGAAAGGAACTAAATGGACTTAGAGCTAGTACTATAATGTGGACATAACAAATCTTGTATACCTTACACAGCTAGTCTAAAGAAAAAACTTAAAACTTGCCGCACCATACCAGATTTAATGAGCTAAAAAACTTTGAGCTCCTATGAGAATGTAAGCATTGTAAAGAAACATATAAAAAGTTTTGACTCTTGATCATATTAACGTGGTCCATATACTTGAACTTTATTTCATAGTGAAGCTAGAGAGTTAGAAATTTTACTTAAGCTTTTGATATTTTCAGAAAGATGATGACTTGCGTCTTGAACAGGAGAAACACCTTCAAGTTCCAAACAGTTAAAACAAAAAATCCTAAGTAAAGCTATTTCTCTCCTTGTCAGAGACTTCAATATGAGTGTTATACGGAGGCAGGAAAGTGAGAGCTGAAATCTTTGTATTTGTAAAAAGAATCACGAGCCCATCCTTTATCTCGATCAGCAATCATAACAGAGAAAGAAACGAGGCAATAGAGAAACGCAGAAACTCTAAATCCAAGCAATAAGCATAATACAAACAATAACCCATTAATTTAATCAAGACACTGATAGTTTTCCCCAATTTCAGTCCGAACTGAAACCCTAAATCACTAATATTAACTAGCTATATCAAAAAACTCAGATTACTTACAGCTTCGAGGTTTCTATTGCTTCTCGTCCTTAGATCCTCTTTGATATCAACAGAACTTAAAACCTCACACTATGAGAGTGGAATTATATTTAAGAGACTGAAATTGAACCGGCGTGGATGATAAATCAAGGAAAACGATGGAGAAAAAAAGAAATGAGGTGGACACATACCTTTAGCTTGTTTTGGCTTGCCGCAGCGGAAGGAGAACAACGGAGAAAACGAGAAATGAGTCCGGGATAGAAAGATACCTAGCTTGGAATGATACCTAGACAAAACCCTGAATGAAATCGAAACAGACGACGGTTGATATACTTACCGGCGACGAGGTTCGCCTACCTTCACTGATGGACTGAGATTTATAGGAAAAAGGCGAGATTGTGAGCTTCGAGGGTGAGACTGGCTTCATGGCGGTGGTGTTCGATATTGAGAGAAATAATCTAAGGAGGGAGAATGAAATTTTACCCAGATGTTGTTGAGACTGAATGAAATTTTGGGGAATTGGAAAAAAAAAAAAAAAAACTAAGTGTCGGGGGAAATACATTTTTAGTTACCGCTGCGTGTTAATTTAGATCAATAGTGGTGGGATTAGTGATTTAGCTCCCGCTTAACCTAATTTAATATTTTAACATTATTTCAATGCTATTATATAGTAACCAGAATCAAAATTCATCATCCATAGCAGTTACGAAAATAGTGATATCCTCATATGCTATCAATGGTCAAATTTCTTGTAGTGTCATTTCGAGACTGCACAATCTTCTTTCAGTAGAATCAGCATAACTTGTGATCTAACCGTTCGAATTTCTTCAATCTACTTTCATATGAAATCTGACATCTTCCTATACCTTGTGCCAAAATCTCAGAGCAATCTACGAACGGTAAGATCTTCATCTAAGGCTAAAACTCTGAAGCGTAAAACTGATCCTCTTCACCAATCTTCAGTATGAAGGGAATAACTGGTCATTGAGATGAATCACTTGATTCCAATCTCATGTGACAGCCGACTCACGTGGTTTGATATTCTTAAATTCTCACTTCAATCCAAAACGCACATTCATTTGGGCCGAACATCCGGTGCGAAATTGCTGAACTTGGAGAATAATGCCCATATATGACCTTAAAAGCTTTATTTTCACAAAAATACTTTGGAAACGTAAAAAGGTGAGAAACATCACTTTTATCTTGAAATCATTTGGTTTTTTTCATAAAAATCACATAAAGTAAGGGTAAGTACCGGTAAAATACCACCCCTATCACCTATCGCAAAATTTTCTTCTGATAATATCTCCATAATCAGCCCCGTCCACTCATCCATGTAATTTTCAGACATTTCATATACCACCTTAATGTTCATCATCTAGGAAGCTACAAACAACTTAGAGTGACATTCACAAAAACCATCGTATAAAGGATTATTTGCAACTTCTTTCATATCATCAAAAAAATTTGCCTCGACATTAGTTCCTGAATCGTTTTGAGGACGTTTTTTATCCTGATTTATATTTTCAGGATTCACGGTTTTACAAAACGCATCGTTCACCATGTCTACATATATGTTCCTTCTCTAGGCACTTTTTATTGACTTCCACTACACTGATTTATATTACAAACAATTGTTCCTAAATCAATGTCTAGTTCTTTTCTAAGCTTATACCAAACATAATAACCCGATATAAATCCTTTACTAAACATGTAGTCTAGATTTTACGTCCATGCCAAAATGGGTCGTTTTAACAACTAACACAAGTATAGTAAGACTTACCCTATTTTCTAATGTGAATGATTGGTTACCAGCAAACGCCATGAACACTTCACCCTCGACTTGAAACTCTTGTGATATACTATTTGTAAATGGATTGATTTTGTTGTACATCCACGCTCTTGATGATTTCCAAAAATTGTAATTATCCACCATATAAAACCGTTTTTTTTTTTGTGAATCCCCAAATCCGAAAATGATGTTGTCTCCAACGAATCCTTTATTTTTGTATATATCCACAATTTTTATGACTACTTTCCCACTGATTCGTGACCATTAGAGCAATGGCAAAATATTTGGTACACCTACTACCCACAACAAGGAAGCGTTCCCTAACCTCACATACCCAAAAAGTAACTAATTTCCCACAATAATATCAACGCAAAAGCAGTTGTAAACTGGTTACAACTTTTACGACTGCATATTTGCGACGACAATAAAAAGTAACTTCCACTACAATGATTTATATTACTACCAATTGTTCCTTCTCTGGACACTTCTTATTGACTTCCACTACAGCTGGGAATACATTTCCTAATATCATCACAAACTCTAGTGGCATATGTTGTTTTGTAGATGTTCCTGGAAAACATTGTTCAAAAAGGGGGT
Organism: Aurinia saxatilis; assembly: GCA_900406295.1. Taxonomy (NCBI): domain Eukaryota; kingdom Viridiplantae; phylum Streptophyta; class Magnoliopsida; order Brassicales; family Brassicaceae; genus Aurinia; species Aurinia saxatilis. The sequence goes on along the minus strand of OVAP01000336.1, from coordinate 33,221 downwards.
ATGAGAGAGGCTATATATGACAAAAGAGGAAGAATCAAACTCCTGAGAACCTCACCTATAAGTCCCACCTCAAAACCTTTGGAAGCTGAAGTTTAAGCCTTGAAAATGGTCATCTTTCAAATCAAAAGATGGGTCATAAAAAGATTTTGTTCTCTAGGAATTCTTCAAATTAAACTCTACGGTCTTCTTCCATCACCGCCTAAGGAAAAAAAACCCCATACAAATTGGAGACATTCTTCCATATCTATCTACCCGTAAGATATTCTTTATCACACCAGAAACTAATCGGGCTATGATATATCATGGTCTTTACGGGTTTTAAACCATGATATCGGTTGTTTTATAGAGTCTTTTATGCATTTTTTAGTCTTTATTAGTGTTTACATGTTATTAGACAAGTTTGGTGATCATTGAGCATTTTAGAAGTTTTTGGAACAAAAAAGAATCAAAGGGAATGAAGAACATTTAAAGAAATTTGCCGAAGAAGAAGAAAAGGAAAATCATGCTGGTGTCGTTCGACAACCTTTTTTTCCTTATTCGGTTAGAAGAAATGGAAATTTACGGAATCGCCCCTGAAGTTAAGGAAAGTTTTCAGAAACCTAAAATGTGTTTTGGCTGTATAAAATACATGTTTTTAGGCTCAAGTTTTAGATATCTTATTTTCTATTAGGACTTAAACAAGACGTTTGTCTTAAAGCTTTTAGAGAGAAGATTATACTCACATAAAAGAATTATAAACCCTCTTTATTTATTTTATTGGATATCTCTTTTCATGCATCCTTCTTTTATCATGTTGATTGTTTCAATTAATATGTGTTAGTAGTTTGTTTGTTAGGCTTAGGGTTATTCTAGGTTTAAGATGAATTGATAGTTAGAATTACTTGTTAGGAAAACAATCTAGTTCACCATCTAAAATTGTATTTATTGCTAGTTCTAGTTTGATCACCTAGCATCTAGATCATAAGTTAATTAATTGATGCAAAAGCATAATTGATTTATTAGAGTTTAGATGAGCAAAATTCATACTCGCAAAGAAATTTGGTTTAGGAATTTTGTGAACATATTGAACCTGAAATTGATGCTTGTCTTTTCTTTCTTTTTTTTGAGCAAACGAGGAACTTATACTAAGCTGAGTTGACCTCCACTAAGGGAGAACATTACAGCCATGAAGGACGAGTTTATCAAAGAAACCAGCTGTAGAATTGTCTGATCTAGGAATGTAAAAGAAAGAGATAGATGAAAAAGCAGACATCAAACAACGAGTGTCAAATAATATGATTTTTAGCACAGTAATATCTTCCCCCAATGAGAGGACAGTTACGAGAGCTTGTGAGTTCGAGAACACATTGACGTGTAGGAGGTTCACATCAAGGGCTGCATTGGTCGCAGTTTTAAGGGCTAGCGTTTCCGACATAAGCACAGAGGTAGAGTACAAGTAGCTAGCGGATCCTTGAGAAAACTGTGAGCCTTGGGGATCCGAGAATTACCAACCCATACCACATTTGGACGAAGCTATAAATGCCACATCAACGAAGCAGCTAAATCTGTCCCAGGAGGGAACAAATTGTTGGGGTTTAGGCGTGGCTAGAGAGCATGTGGATTCATGTGATTCTTGTGCAACTTGCCACACCTTGGCTTCGGTAAGAATCCTGTCTAGGACCACCTCTTCTGAGAAAAAGAGATTGTCAAAGACAAGCCCGTTCCTTGCTTTCGAAAGTTGCCAAAAGACCAAAGGGTAAAGTGGAACAAAGATTCATGTGGGAGGGAGGTTAAGAATGTGTTTGGACAAGGTGAGCAAGAGACCTGTGGAGGTTACTTTTGCGATAGAGGTGCAAAGAGGATCGGTATACTGTTCCATACCATAGTGGCATAAGAGCATGTGTAAAAGATGTGGATTTCATCCTCTACCAAACCACATCGCTTGCAATTGGTATTTGTGGTTATACCTTTGATAACCAGATTCCCCCCACAAGTAGGGCTCTTCACTGCACTTTCCATATAAAGGAGATCAATTTTTGGGTAGTGGGCACATTCCAAATTGAAGCTTCCCGAGCCTACAACGCATAACCAGTTTTGATGAATATAACCCTGATTTTTCTGGAAGCCACACCTGCGAATCAGCCGGATGATGGGAGCTTAGGTAGATAGCCCTGATGGATAACTCATACTAAGTTAAATGGGATATGATGGCGTCGATGTCCAAGAATTGGATTATGATGGATGAGCGCATAGACCTTTTAGTCTAGGTCTGGAAGATTTATCGGCCCAATAGGCCTTTGTGAGCCTGAAAGTGATAGCTAGGGAACCCTCCACACGTCAATCTGTTCTATAGTTCCTATAACCCATCCGAGGCCAATCTTAAACACTTCTCCACCCGCCATAATGCCTTTCCACCCATGAGAGGCGGTGGCAGGGATGTCACACTTCATAAAGGCAGAAGAAGTGCAATAGTTACCAAGTAAGATCCGAGCTAGCAAGGACTTTGTTTTGGTGAAGTAGGCTCCAAGATAGTTTAGCAGGAGGAGAGTCGTTAAAACATTCCACATCTCGAAAACCATGTCCACCGAGTGACTTAGGTAGAATGAGTTTGTCCCATGCCACCCAACTAATCTTGCGTTCCCCGGGTTTATCATCCACCAAAAATGAGTCAAGTCGGATTGAATCCGTTGACAAAGTGATCTTGAAAATTTGAAACACAGTATAATGTAAGTAGGCATGGCGGACATGACGGATTTAAGAAGTACCTCCTTCCCGGCGGTTGATAGTAAATGTGATGACCAATGTTGGGCTTTTTGAAGGATTTTTTATCAATGATGACCGCAATGAGATCCCTCTTCTTTCGTCCAAAATGCTTAGGAAGACCAAAGTATTTGTTCATTCCGCCATCATTTGAGATTCAGAGGAAATGCTTAACTCGTGTCTTAGTAAAAGAGGTGGTCTTCTTTGAAACCGCCTCTTTGAAAAGGTGATTTCCGATTTGGTCTTTTTGATGACTTGTGATACACAAAGTTTTACCCTATGTATTTATAACTGCAAGTGCACAGCAAATATCAGTTATAGTACTTAAGGATCGAATCCACGAAGACCGAATAACTAAACAAACTAATTTAATTAATTCTAAATTAAAGCAAGAGTGATGGTTTTGAGTTTTACTAACTAAAGCAGACACTAAGTGATTTCAAGAAGTTTAAATCAATTAAAAAAAACTTTAGGCACAAACACAAAGATTCTAGCAAAGGGTTGCTTTTGTTGGTGTAAGTAGAAAAGTCTTTCGTAGCGTAAGCTTTAGGGTTCTTAGGCTAGAAAGATATGATCATACAAGTTTAACCTAAGCATGTATATATACAAGATTATGCCGACTTAGATATAAGTTAAACTCCTAGATCTTCTCGTATCTTCCTGATCCTTCTTGCCTTTTCCCTTCAGGTCAGCTCATTTATCTAGGCTTGGGGCTTCTTGACTTTTGACAGGTATTGGGCTGCTCGGCCCACCATTGTATGCTAACGAACTCGGCCTTCGGGGATACACAAGAATGGGCCAAGGAAATGATTTAGTTATTTCCTCGGCATAATGTACATGATACAAATTCGGCCGAGGACATGATATTGATGATGTCCTCGGCTGGATGTGTGTTGAACTATGCCGAGTTCATGATTCAGTTAATGTCCTCGACACGTTCAGAGATGTAGGTTATGCCGAGGAAGTGACTTAGACAGACTTCCTCGGCATTACTTTAGTAAATAGGCTATGCCGAGCATGTTTAGAGACATAGATTATACCAAGGAAGTGACTGAGGTAGACTTTCCTCGGCATTTCTTAATAAACGTGTCAACCGAGGTCATGCTTAAGGAAATGACCTCGGCCCTGACGTATAGTACTTAGTTATTTTCTTCGACTGCTTGTCAATGATCTTAGGTGGAGATATTTGACCCCCACAATAATCAATAAAAGAGTTTAAGAAATCTTCTCCCACAAACTATGCATAAGCCTAAACAATGGCTTTGTAAAAGTATTTATAGGGGTCTGGACGGATTTTAGAATTAAGTAATTAACATAAAAGAATTGGTAAAAATCTTGATCTTGAGATTTAAGGAAATCTGGCTGAATATATGTATGGTGTCGATGGACACCTCTTGCTGATTTTCCCTTTTTGTTTTGTTTCCTTTTTCGTCTCTTCAAGCTTGTTCCATTCTTGCTCCATAATTCATCTAGATTATTCCATAGCTCCAAAACTCGTCCATGCACTTAAAATGACTCATTTGGACTCTAATAATAATAATATAGACTCTAAAATATAAATAAGTATATGTTTATTATCATAAAAACTGGTAAAATACAAAATATATCAACTTGTCCTGAAGCCTCTTTTTAATGGGAGAGAATATTTAAAAGCACTCTACAACTTTGGGGACTTGTCTTTGTGAAAAACATAGTATCATCCGCAAAAAGTAGGTGATTTATATCCGGACAACCCCTTGCCACTTTGATACCCACAAAGACCCATTATCTTTTCCTTGCTTGCAAAGTTGTGAGAAATATTCTATGTAAAGGATGAAAAGATACAGGGAGAGCGGGTCTCCTTGTCTTAGACCTCTTGACGGGATGACAAGACCTTTTGGTACTCTATTAGTACGACACACTACTAACACATTCCATGATCCAAACAATCCAAATCTTGTGGAAACCAAGTTTCTTTGGTACCGCTTTGAGGAAGCCTCACTCTATGTCATCATATGCCTTACTCATGTGACCACCATTGAAACCAAGTTTCTTTGGTACCGCTTGTAGGATCTCATGTGTGATGAGAACATTATTGGAGATGGCTTGATTAGGGATAAAGGCCATTTGGTATTGGGAGATGAGCAAAGGGAGAAGGAAAACCAAAAGGAGGTACTCTCCTCCTCGCCAGTCTCGCCCTGAAGGTTTTAGCCAAAGGATCGAAGATATGCTTGAACACATCCTCTCTTGAGCAGAAGCGCAACCAAAGGGAACTCAACATGCAGCTGAATGACCTCAAAAACGAGCTTAACACCAAGTTGGGAAACTTGGCCACCAAATTACGAGACATAAATGATAAACTCACTCACCTCAAAGATATGGTTGTCGCCAACACTAGGGATCTCCGAGAGATCGAAGAGCAAAGACATTCATACCATCAAATTTAATGTAAAAAACTGATGTCGGAGTTCTGGAATACATGTTAGAAGCAACATATGGTCGTCTCAATGTATTAGATTGATGGTCAGATTGAGACTCTGAAGTCAAGATCGAGGTCCGACGACGAAAAGATTAAGGTAGGAATTGATGAAGGATTAAATCATGTCTACAGTGAGCTAATGGGTAATATCAGAGCCATCAACACCCTCGACATAAATCTTATGGAAACGAGCAACAAAATGCACGAGAGAGTGGGCCACCTCGGTGAAGCGTTTAGAGGATTCAATGCCAGAGAAGACACTGTCAAAGAGGTTCTTAATCAAAATTCTGAAACTCTTGAAAATTTTGTTAACCTGTTTGCCCCATGACGAAATGCTGCAGTGCCATTAACTGTTATGAGGATTGAAGAAGAGTTCAGGGATCCGATCCGATCGAATGCGGATGACCGATTCGATCGAATGACAGACGATACAACACAAGGTGAGGGAGAACTAGACAAGGGTGTCATCCACATCAACAAGCTCGATTGGATGCTAGAAGAAAAAGACCATGAGTACTTAGAAGGCGAGTCATTAGATTATGAATCCTCGATACGAGCAAGAGTTGGAGAACTCACCGACGAGAAAATGAAGTATTTCATGAGAGAAGTTAAGAAGATTCGTCTTAGAGTAACCTTCAATGGCGCAATGAAGACACATCCTCTGCATGAGTACCTGGAAAGGTGGCCCACAACTTTTGTAAGGGAACTCTTTCTCAAAGTGAGAAAAGAAAGCAAGCCTTACGTGTGCATGATTTACCAAAAAGGCGACCGAGAAAGGTACACGATCCCAACCAAAATTAATACTAAGGAATTTTCAAATTTCTTGTGTGATACAGGAGCCTACATGAGCATGATCTCAAGGAAGGATGCACATCGCTTAAAATTCGAGATTTTGAGCCACTCAAAAAAACTATCATGCTCGCCGATGCATCAGTAGGTAATGTTATGGGATATGTGAACGAGGTAATAGTCCGCATCGATGGATGTTATATGCCCACTGATTTTCTGATGATCAATACGGACCATAGATCAGAGGCGTCATTGACACTTGGTAGGCAATTCTTAGCATTCACCGGAGCTCAAATCGACATGATAGACAAGAGGATTTGCTCAGCGTTTCTCAATAAGAAAATTTTCTATCCAGCCACAACTCAAAACTACCAAAGCGTGGAGAGATTAAATGGGTAACTAAGACCAGGTCAGAAAAGAGGTTGAAGTAAGTAAGCAGTCCCGAACGATCATACAACATCATCATTCAACCTAGAGAGTAAAAACCTCCATCCACGTCGAGTTAAACGACTATAAATAAAGGCGCTTAGTGGGAGGCAACCTACTGATACATTTTAGAATAGTTTTCCTTTTTGTTATTTTTAATCTTTTTGTTAATGTCTCAGGAAAATAGGATTCGAAGATAAAGACCAAGAGGATGCAGATTCGATCGACTGCCTATGCAATTTGATCGAATGATTGCTGTTCAAAAGCACAACATCACTGTTCAAATTGAAAACCAGAGGCCACCTGATTCGAATCAGCTGGTGATCCAGAAGAATGATGCAGGCTTCAACACTAATCGAGAAACGGACAAAACTTCAGTAAAATCACTTGTGCATCGATCGAATGCTTGCCTGATTCGACCGATGAAGACCCATAATGAAAAACAAATCCTCAATCAACACAACAGGTGATGAAATGTTATTGATGTCGTCACTCAGGTAGATATTGCACCTAAATTCCTGTATGGCCTTTCATTTCAAATAAGATAAAGAAGGAGACAAGAAGGTAACAACCATCTACCACTTCTATTTCATTTCATTTCGATTTCCATTTATAATTCAAGTCTGGGGGGGGGGGGGTTTCC
>OVAP01000336.1:0-19150 GCA_900406295.1 Aurinia saxatilis | reverse complement strand
TTTTTTTTTTTTTTTTTTTTTTTTTTTTTTTTTTTCGCACATATCTAAACTCCTTCGGTTTCAAATGTTGTCGACGGAAAAAAAAAAGAAAAAAATCCGAATTAAATGTATAAACCACAATTGGTCCGGTTTGATTAATTTAATTTTGGTCCGCCAAGTAAATTGACCGTCCCTTCGATTCTCCGGCGGATGATTGGTCCGGCTTTCAACTTTCCGCCGCCGTCGATGGGCTTCGTAGAGAAAGAGAAAGAAGATTCGTGCTCTCTGTGCCCACGGAGAGATTTGAGTCTGCGACAAGGCTCGTTCCGGTAACAACAATTCCTTATCTGCATTTCGCATAATTGCATTCCTTAGTTTTAAGTTAAGAGTAAAATTGGTAAATTCAAAGTTTTTCTAGGTCAATTCTCTTCCAAGGAGTATGATTTGCTTGGTTTGTTGGAAGTCAATGTATACTTCTCTTAGATTTTGAGGAAGCAACTAGTCTTGAGAATAGCTAAGAAAGATTATTATGTTATGTTGATGGATTCAGAGCTTATAGAGAGGTTTAAAATAGTAAGTAAAAGATTGGTCTTTTGCAGGTGCTGTAATGTTTGGGACAATGCTAGAGGTAGACGTTACAGGGAAGATCAGAGATTTAAAGGCTGTTGAATGTGCTCGATTTGTCCCACAACTTCCTCACTGGTTACTATTCCAAATGGTTTAGGCAAACAACAGAATATAAGGTCAAATTCCATCTGCTTTGTTCACTACTTCACATCTCAGGTCCTTGGACCTTTCTAGAAACATGTTATTTTGGTAGCCTACCTCCATGCTCCAGCTTACTTTACGGTTACATAATGAAGTTGCACAAAAACAGTCTCATTGTATCCATTCCATATACGTTTTGGGAAGGGTAGTATTGCTTAATCTGAGAGATAACAGACTGTCTGGAAACATCCTACGGTTCAGGACCACCACAAGAGTCAATTTTGTTTTGTTTAGGGAGAATAAATTGACACAAAATGCTCCGGGTCGAGTTGTGCAGTTTAAGAAAAGTAAGGATGTTGGATTGTGCTCACAACAGATCTAATGAATCTGTACCTTCTTATCTTAGTAGTTTATCATATGGTTCCGGAGGACACAGACATGGACATGGCCAGGCTGAGGAGAAGAAGATCGAGGAGTAGAGAAAGATGATGAAACTAGAATAGTCGATATGGTGGTTTTTTTATGCTCTGGTGCTCCTTGCCATCAGCATGGTTCCACCTTGTTGATGCTTAAATCCTTGGAGTCATTATTTTGTACAAGTGTGGTTCAAGATTCTTCTAGAAGCTAAAACATTGAAAGGAAGGAGAAGAAGCTTTGCTGATAATCTAAAGCGTAGCTATAAAAGGTACTAATTTCAACGACACTTAATCGTTATTTTCTGTTCTGTTTATAGACTCATTTCTTATGAGCTTTAATACCATTCATTCATTACATATGCATAGAACCACAACAGTCTTATAAAAAACATATACAATACTTAAGAGCCATCAGATTAAAGCAAAAACCATAAGCCAGTAATCACATCACACTCGTTACATATACACACATACATCATTACCATAGGAGCTCCCTTTTTTCAGTCATCTCGTCTTTTTTGTGTTGCTGATGCTAACCTTTTCCCTCATCGCCACCACCCTCTCCTCCATTTCCAGCCCAATTGTCATAGTTTTGTCTTGGAATGTTATGGTGATTGTCTACTGCTTTTGCTGATGAAGTAACTGTTATTTCCTTTTGAACATGGTGAAGCCTCTGATCTTTGCTTTGTATCCCTTTCCCTCCTCCCTCCACAATGGAAGAGCTCATAACCACCATTATCACCACCACCACCACCACCAAGACAGGCCTTGTCTGGATTTGCATTTTTGTTCTGTGTTGTTTCTTCCAATGTCTTGTCCTTTTTATAGAACTGAGAAAGGTTTGGGTAGGGGAAATCTTACAACTGTTTTCTCTGTGTCTCTGTGTCTCCACTAGGAAAAGACAAAACAAAGATTGATTGACTAGCCTTTAAGTGATGTGATTGATTGTTTCTGTTGATTTGTTGTGGCTTGTGACGATGATACAAAAATCAAAAGTATAATAATCACTTGTCCAAATAGGAAAATTCCACCGTTTAGTGAGTGAAGAAAACATAAGAATCAACAAGAAGAATTTGGTTAGTTGCCCGAATAGGAAACTTCCACCATATCTAGTGGATCACCTTTATTTATATTTTACACTTTGTTTGTGTAATTAAAAGTCAATGAAATGGTAACAACTTACAAAAAGTAATTTTTTTCTAACAATAAGATTATATTCATTCAATTATCTCATTTTGCTTGTAAGAGCATGCGTTAGTGGGCAAAATAATTTCAAGACAAGTGTCTCCCCCACTAAATTATCTATACTCACAAAACAACCATTAGAATCCTACTCCAAATGGGTCCAGTATTTGCTAGGCTAACCATGATTAGTCACTAATAATTCACTCTGGTAATAACATCAAAAGATTCAGTAGTGTCATAGCACTCAAACAATGCAACCATCATGCATTGGGCCTTTGTTGGGCTGCTTGAATGTTTATGGAGCTTAATCTTTTGTAGGAACGGTTTAATTAAGCTCCATAAGTCCTTAATTAGAGTATAACCATGTGAGTGTCTTTGTCTAGCTTAATATTTTTCTGCAGAATTGGCAAAGTTTTCTATGTGTTGTGTATATTTAGATTGTAAACATATGATCTAATTACAAATCGTCAAATTCTACTGCTGTGGCACTCTTTTGACTTGTTCTTCTCTGCACACTGCATCACACGACTTGAGCTTCAGTTTCGCAATGTCAAACTATAAATGACTCTGACTATTCTTTAAAGTCAGTAGTATGTGGCCTAACATGGATAATGATGATGATGCATTGATGTAGAAGCTGCATTGAAAGTGAAAAGCGGGGTTTGTTAGAGCTCAAGGGCTTTTTGATTTCAGTTATTGCTGAACCACATTTTGATATTCTTTGAGGATGGAGGAATAGTGATAATTCCTGTTGCCATTGTAGAAAAATCAAGTGCGATGTCACCAGAAAACAGGTTATCAATCAATGTTGTTCTGTTGAGGGGGAATAACTTGACAGGAAAGATTCCCATCAAGCCTTGGTGCAACCTATGTCACGGTTTTGATGGGAGGGTTTGCGTTTCTGTGTTTTGATTCTCCGTGGCGTCGAGCATGGTTCCGCCTTATTGATGCGTTTATCAACTGTGTAAAAGATGTACTCGAGTTATCTAGCTCTCTGTGGGGTTGGAGAGGATGAGCCATAGCTATTTCTTGACTTGTGGAAGATTAATTTTCTAATCTTATTGTTGAATGAGGATAGTATTTCTTGCAATTCCTTTTAGAGGATAACCATGTGAGTTTCTTTATGTCTATCAGTATTTTATGCATCAATTGAGTTTTTCTATGTGTTGTCTTATATTTAAATTGTAAACAACTGATTTAATTACAAGTCGGCTCATTAACCTGTTGTGAGACTCTTTTGACTTGTTCTTCTTCGCACATTGCATCACATGCCTTGGGCTTAAGTTTCGCATTGTCTGAACTATAAAATGACTTTGAATCATCTGTAAATTCTCTGTGTTTCCTCATATGATGCAGTCAATGTATTCCTCAAAGTCAATGGTCTTTAGCCTAACATGGATGATAATGATGATGATGATGATGATGCAGGAATGTAGAAGCTGCACTGACAGTGAAAGGCGGGGTTTGTTAGAGCTCAAGGCCTACTTGATTTCTCTCAGTACTGATCCGCATCTCAACGTTCTTCGGGGATGGAGGAGTAATGATCATTCTTGTTGCCATTGGAGAAGAGTCACATGTGATGGTACCAGCAAACGCGTAATCCGACTCGCCCTGGGATCCTTAGATGACTCACGTCCTCCTGATACTCTTCCTCTACTGAACCTAACCTTGTTCTCTCCCTTTGAGGAGCTTCAGAGTTTAAACTTGTCGCGAAGCAACTTTCAAGGCTGGTTCGACGTGGGACAAGGTCTATATATTTCTCTTCATTTGTTCTTGTTTTCAGTTCCTCATATTATAGTGTACTTTTCATACAGGTGATAAGGGCCTAAGAAGATTAAAAAATGTTGAGACCTTGGATCTCAGTTTCAGTTATTACAATAACAGCATCTTGCCATTTTTGAATGAGTTTGTGTCGCTCAAGACTTTGATTCTTCGTGGCAACTTCATTAAAGGTGGCTTTCCTGTTCAAGGTATGTACTCCACAGATGCTACAGATGTGTCATTGATTTTGATAATCTATTTGACTTTGATAACTTGTCTTATATTTGGCACAGAATTAAGAAATCTGAGAAGTTTGGAAATACTTGATCTACAATTCAACGACATTAGTGGCCAATTACCAGGACAAGGTAGTTTTTAACCGTGATTTCCAAAAAAAATAATGTTTCGGTTGATTCGATGTTGTAACTTGCAACTTGAGTGTCGCCACTTTGATCTTGATACCTATGCTCCTTGAAATTGGAACCACTCATGCGCTTAATGGGTGTCTGTATGATTTATAAGCCATCTTTCATTTTTTCTCTTTGTGGCAGAGCTCACCAATCTGCGAAACCTCAAGGCTTTGGATCTGAGCAAGAATCAATTCTCTGGTTCATTGCAAAAGCTAGGCAAGTTGTGACTGATGCTCCTTTCTTAGTCGTGGAACTCGTCTCAGGATTATATTGTATATTTTGTCATGTTTCCCTGTGCATCCATCACTGCAGGGATTTGCAGATTAGAGCAGTTGCAAGAGCTTCAACTTAATCATAACATATTTGTGGGCGACATACCTCTCTGTTTTTCGAGTTTCTCCAAACTCCGAGTTCTTGATCTATCATCGAATCACTTAAGTGGGAAGCTTCCATCTTTCATCAGTACCTTCAAATCCATGGAATACTTATCGCTACACGATAATTACTTTGAAGGCTTGTTCTCGTTGGATTTGATCGCTGAATTAACAAAGCTTAAAGTGTTGAAACTCTCATCAAGATCTAGTAAGCTGCGGGTAGTAGAGACTAACATTTCTTCCACTGGTCTCCAATCACAGCTTAGCAGTATCACATTGCCATACTGCAATCTTGGAAACACCCCCGGTTTCCTTTGGTATCAGAGGGAATTGCGGGTAATCGATCTCTCTAGCAATACGATATCCGGAGTGTTCCCCAGTTGGCTGCTGGAGAATAACACAGAGCTTCAGGTTCTGTTGTTGCAGAACAACTCCTTCAACACCCTTACACTTCCAAGACTGCACAAGTTGCAATTTCTGGATCTTTCAGCAAATAATTTCAACGATCAACTCCCTAAGGATGTCGGTTTGATACTTCCGAGCTTGAGACATTTGAATCTCTCAAACAATGAGTTTCAAGGGAACATGCCTTCCTCGGTAACCAGGATGGAAGAAATTGAATTTATGGACCTATCAAACAACAACTTCTCCGGGAAATTGCCGAAAAGCCTTTTCACAGACTGTTATTCATTGAAATGGCTTAAGCTCTCTCACAACAGATTTAGCGGTCCAGTTATTCCAAAATCAAGCGACGAGACCTCGCTGATAACGTTGATCATGGACAATAACATGTTCACAGGGAAGATCACAAACAATCTACGCAACTTAAGGCTCTTGACGGTGATAGACTTATCCAACAACTTCCTCACAGGTACTATTCCAAGATGGTTAGGCAGTTTCTTCTTGGACATTCTGAGGATCTCAAACAACCGTTTACAAGGTGCAATTCCACCTTCTTTGTTCAACATTCCATACCTTTGGCTCTTGGACCTCTCTGGAAACTCCTTATCGGGTAGCTTACCTCGGCGCTCTGACTCGGATTACGGTTATATATTAGACTTGCACAACAACAATCTCACTGGATCTATTCCAGACACGCTGTGGAAAGGACTGGTTTTGCTTGATCTGAGAAACAACCGACTGTCTGGAAACATCCCCCGGTTCAGGAGCACCCCGAGCATCGATGTTATTCTGTTGAGGGGGAATAACTTGACTGGAAAGGTTCCAGTCGAGCTTTGCGGTTTAAGCAATGTAAGAATGTTAGATTTAGCTCACAACAGATTGAATGGGTCTATACCTTCGTGTCTCACTAATTTCTCCCTTGGTTTGGGAGGAGATGATCTTACTGATCCTGATTGGTACCCGGCAAACATGTTCTCAGGCTTCATGGATATATACACTGAAGTATATTACGAGTCAGTACTTGTGTCAGAGCGTTTTGATCTAGTCTACTCAGTAGATTTTAAAGTCCAAGTTGAGTTTGCTGTGAAACAGAGATATGACTCGTACATGAGAGGAACTCTTAGCCAGATGTTTGGTCTTGATCTGTCGAGCAACGAGTTAAGCGGTAAAATCCCGGAAGAGCTTGGAAATCTAAAGAGAGTACGTTCGCTGAACCTCTCACGGAATGCATTATCGGGTTTCATCCCTGGAAGCTTCTCCAAACTAGAAAGCATAGAAAGCTTGGATCTTTCATTCAACAAGTTGCATGGAACCATTCCGGCTCAGCTCACAGTACTGCAATCTCTTGTCGTTTTTAACGTGTCTTACAACAATCTATCTGGTGTGATTCCTCAAGGAAAACAGTTCAACACATTTGGTGAGAAGAGTTACTTGGGGAATGTTCTTCTCTGTGGAACACCCACCACTAGAAGCTGTGGTACCACAAACAGCTCAGGAGAAGAAGAAGCAGAGGAAAATGATGAAAACAGATTAGTCGATATGGTGGTCTTGTGGTGGAGCCTTGGTGCAACCTATGTAACGGTTTTGATGGGGTTTTCAGTGTTTCTATGCTTTGATTCTCCGTGGCGCCGAGCATGGTTCCGCCTTGTTGATGTGTTTATCGATTGTGTAAAAGATGTTCCCGGAGTTTTGTAGTGAGGATTGGGGGAGGAATAGATCAGGAGCAATGGCTGAATATATGATGAATTTTCTAATCTTGTTTCAAAATTTTCGGACATAAATTACTTTCTTTCAAAGTCATAATGATTGTTTTATGATACGTATGACTAAAGCCACCCATTATAAGGGAAAAGATCTTAAGGTTTATGGATCATATCAATGTTGACATTCTAAATTAGGCTAATAATAGAAGTTACCTTTTTAGAAACAATAACTGTCTGATACTAGAAGTTCCCAAGAAACCTTGGCAAAAGATCTGTTCTATAGAAAAGACAACAACTTCAGAGTACTTTAGGAATGCACAAACTACAAACATAAGCATAATGCATTGATAATTATCTAAATCTCATTTGGGAGTAAGGGAATAAGCTACTTTTGGATATAGATCGTGCCAACTACAGTAAAAGAGCCAAGGTAAACATGGACATAAATCTCACGCAGAACTCTATAATGCAGTAAAGTAAACAGAAAGATGGTCGTTTAAAATGATGTATTCAGTTTTCCAAGAAAATTTTCCAAATTCGACAAATTACATATCAGTGAACAACCACAACAAAATTGATAATTGGTGCAGTTAAAATGATTTTCCAGATCATTTATAACAACTGAGGCAGAGAGACCTCATGCCTTTCAGAAGTTTTTGCCTCACAGTCTTCAAGTGTGCCACCTTTGTGGCCTTCCTCATACTTGTACTAGCAGGTGGAGGCTTCATCCATTTCCATTGACCCTCACCTTCCTGATCATGTGCAGGTAACAAGAGAGAGATTACAAAAAATGAACCGGCAGAATAATTATTCTAGGTGTTCTAGAACTAAGCTATGAGAGACAAAACAAAAAGAAAGAGGCTTCACTTACATCAAAATTCCATGACGGACTTTCCTTTCTCTCAAACAGGTCTGTTGCCATATTAAGCTCTGGAATAGTAGGCAGAGGTCTTGGACGATCTCCATGCTCATCACTGCAGTATATAACAGTGTTAAACTCAAAGAGAAAATATAGAAGAGGCGTTTTCGAGAAGTAGAACAAACCTGTTCCATGGAGCTGGCTCGTTATCACATCTAACAAACAGGTATCGGCAGATCTTGTAAGAATCCTATGGAAAACATAATTGGTCAGGAAAATAATCCATCTCTTAGATAAACATGTGAAAATAATGGTACTTAGATATATGAGTACCTGAATGCCAACTTTCCGCCAGCACTTTTCAATCCTGTAAATCCCATCGTATCTCACTCCTTCTTCAGGAGCGTATGCAGAACTTTTCTCTTTGTGAGACCTGGTCATTTATGAAGAAAGGAAATAAATAGTTAATATCACTTTTGGCTCTAAGTTTATCAATGAACATGGATCAAGCTAGAAAAGGTAATCAAAATTTTGAGGTGTATCCAAGGAACACCCCCGGTAACTAGCATAAATGCAGCAAGCTTAGCTAAAGTCTCTAGGAAACAAAAAAAAACTATTCTTCTTAATTAAGAAAGCAATTTCAAATGCAAGGAAAGCATTCCATTTCATCTTTCTGGTACACCAACTAACAACAAACCTGACAACTCGAATAGGATACCCCATTTTGCAACTCATCCTTAAAGCCTCATTATACTTTTCAAAAGACTGATCCTTGATGGTTCTTTCGTCGCCACTCAGACCTCTTCTTCCACTGCGTGAGACATCCACACATATTCAAGACAAAAGGAAATATACAAGATTATCTAAGAAACAAGTCTTGGTCCAGTAGCCAGCTTCCGATTAACAATGGAAACTAGGACTAATCAAATGGACCAAAAGCAAAGAGAAGCAAAAAAAAATCAAACCTTCCTGTGTATAAAAACCATTCTCCGTGATCCTCGTCGTCGGCATAACCTCCGGAGAGTGCCACAGATTGAGCTCCATATTCGGATTGTCCAATGCCAGCAACATGCGGGAAGTGAGCACCCCACTGCCTACATTCCAACCTATCCTCCCAGATTTCTCCAACCAAGACACCTTGATTTCTTACAGGATCATTCGCCGCTGGAATAGGACCAAAGTGATCATGCGGGATTGTAACATAGATCGTTCCACTGGCAGCATTGGCCTTCCCAGTTTTCTTGTCACGTTCGGTTGTGAATGCTTTATCAGGACAATCTTGGTTGTTTATGAAATGAAAAACTTTTCCAGTGCCCGCAACATCACTTTTAGAGAGTTTGGCCAAACGAATAGCAGACACAAGGGAAGAGTTGATACGCGGATTGCTTGCCATTTTGTCTGGAATTGGGCTGCGGCATTTTGCACAAGTGCGCTTCCCTTCACCAATACACTTCTCGAAACATTTCAAACAGAAGTTGTGTCCACATGGTGTCTGTAAATACATACACACAAAACATCCATCAGCCTTACTAAAAAACCATAATAGAATAAGATCAACCATCAAAAACAAGTGTATATATCTATCCACAACCATTTAAAGATACTAAATTCCCTTACAATATTTCAACGAGACAATAAATAAGTCACCACAAAAGTGCTAAAAACAGGAATACTAACGTGTATAAACAATGTAGCGGCATCTATTCATCAAACATGCATATATGACAACAAAAGAAACATTCTACACTAAATTCAAGAAACTAACAAAACCCCTAGATCTCCAAAACAGGCCAAAGAATCCAGCAAAAAACACTACATTAACAACAATAAGAGTCAGATAGAGATCAAGAGAGAAAGAACGAACCGTGACGGGTCTTTCAGGCAACTGAATACATAAAGAACAGTTCAAGTTTTCACCGAATGTAGCCAAAACATCAGCATCAAGACCCGAATTCTCACCACTCGTCCTCTTCTTCTCATCTTCCTCCTCATCTTCATCAACTTTACCACTCAATAACTTTTGCTTCTTCTTGGCTTTCTCAACATCAGTCAAAGAAGACCCATCAGCCTCGATCGCCACAAGATCTGAACCAGAAACAGGAAGAGGATCGACTTCCCCGGAGCAGTCAGGACACGTGACGTATTCTTCGGTTGGTGGCTTAGTCTTGCATCGCTTGCAGACGCCAGAAAGCTGAATGTGACGCTCCATTTCTAATCACAGGGGAGAGAGAGAGAGAGAGAGATTTGTTTTTTGAGACCTGAGGTTTTAAGAGAGACACACAGATATTTAAGAGATAGATTTGTTGTTTTGAGACTTGAGGTTGTAAGAGAGAGAGGAATCTGGGGGGATTTAAAGAGATAGAGAAAGATGGAAAGTGAAGTGGCGGGGTTTTGAAATGTTTTGGGGAGGAGGATGAGAGCGTATTATGAAGTTCAAAAAGGAAATTGTGGAAAATATTTCCAACCCAAATCGTTGACTGTAGATTTTGTTTGATATGTTTCTGTTTCTAGAAATATTAGGGTTTATAGAATTGATTGAGTCTACGTCTGACGATGACTAGGGTCTCTTAATTACCATCTTAATCTGTAATAGGTGGGTCGATTTTTCTATACCAAATAAACCAAAAAGAAAAACACAAAGTAGGATAAAACTCAAAGAGAACAATTGCGTACAGAACAAGGAACACTAGAGTACATCTTTATATGGTTTCAGAACAAAACATATTGTGTGTGTTTTTATCTAATAGATCGGTCCAAAAAAAAAAAAAAAAAAAANCGGGCCAAAAAAAAAAAAAAAAAAAAGACCACTTCTTTAACAACTCTATCTGATGTGGACATACAACAGGAGATGTGATACAAAATATGTAGCTTACGGATTCACATAAGTGTACACTTTCAAGAAACTTGTCTTCCATACAACCTTTTCAGTGTGTTCCTTTTAGCTTTGAAAAGTAGAAGACAATTTTCTTGAAAGTGTAAACTTATGTGAATTGAATATAATGTTTTCAGCTCCATATCTGAATCGATTGCCAAATTGTTTAGAGCCTGGAAGATACAAATCTGAAGAACATAATTAATCCAGAGTATATATACAATATAGAACACATATAAATTCCTACAGAGAGAAAATGCATATGAAGAGGATGAACCCTTTAAATTGTCCGATCTGCCACAATATTGGTCTACAGAGAGAAATTTGATGAGTATGGTTGGAAAATGCTTAAACCCAATACAGCATAGAATGGCCAGCTTGATTATGGACATGCCTAGGAAGTGGCAAATGCAAGATAGAGTACATGGTATTGGTATAGCTTTGTCTCAAGATCGGTTTCAGTTCTTCTTCACTAATGAGCATGACATGCAAACGTGTTACAGCGTGGATTTCACACTTATAACCAATGGGGATTGGTAATTGAGAGATGTGTTCCGAATCCTCCACCTGATTACCTCAAGATCTTGACTGTTTGGGTTCAAATTCGAGATTTTTCTATGAATTTTTACTCACCGGGAAGCCTTTGAAGCTTATGGGGAACATGCGGGAGCGGGGGTAGTAAAAGAATTCGCCTTTAATGCAGATCGTTCTTAACGTAGGGATTATGTTCGGCTGAAAGTTAAATTTGATACTTCAAAGCGTCTTCGAAGACTCAAGAAGATTGATCTCCCTGATGGTACTTCTTCTACGCTTCGATATCATTATAAAAGAGTAGAAAAACGATGCTTCGCCTGTCAGAGACTGACGCATGACAGAAATGCTTGTCCATCCATTGCAAAATCTCATAAGAAGGAAACACAATTTCCTAAACATCACCCTCAGCCAGATCAAAACAATGCTAAGAACGAAGATATCTTGGAACGGTTGCTTGGAAAAGATAGAATTGGTTTTGATCCTTCTACTGGAAGACCTCGTATACACCCTGAAGTTCTGGAAGAAATGAGGAATTATCTTCAATCGGGTCAAGGGCCATCAACTCCAATCAAATTGCTAGAGTTATTAAATTAGTGATTGAGATGGATGGTGATTTACGAGCACAGAAAAGTATTCTGCGATTAGAAACTCCTTCAGTCATTTCTCCAAATGTTGATAAAGGAAAGGGAGTGGTCTTTGATTACCAAGATATCTTCAAAAGTTTAAAGGAGTAAATGCAAATTCAGACGGGCCCAAATTAATGAATGATGCTATGATCTCAGGAGATGAAGATAAAAAGTTCAAGGAGAATTATATTATAGTCCAGAAATTAAGCCTACAGGAGTGCAGAGTTAAGGATAATATGGAAGCAGGCACATCAGGAGCTAAGGGAAAGTATACTCTTAGAAAATTTAAGAGACAACCGAGGAAGAATGGTAAAGGTGTTCAGAATCAAAAGATGAAACAGATTGAGATCACTCAATCTAAAACCAAAATGAGGAAAACACAAGAGGAGCTGGAAGGTGCTTTGTCTCAAGCTACACGCTCCAACCTAAAGGATAGTCCCCAAGGTGGGACTGTCCAATTCTAATAAGCATTTTAAGCTGGAATTGTTAGGGATTAGGGAAGCCCCAAGATTTAACAATTCCATGACTAAAGGAGTTTAGGCTCCAAGTTTTCCCGGTTCTAGTTTTTTTTAAGGAAACCAAGAAGTCTAGGAATGTAATTATAGACCTCATCCAGACTTGGTTAGGGTATGATAAAAGTTGTAGTATAAACTCTGAAGGGTTCAATGGTGGGGTAGCTCTTTTGTGGAAACAGTCTGTATCCTTAGATCTTTATGGTTGTTAATAAAAATCTTATTGGCGATTATATCAAGTTAACAAATTCTTCTTTCTTTATCTCTTTCATCATATGTGGGAAACCTTAACTAGAAATGGGATTATTGGGGATCATAGTTGGTGTATATTGGGAGATTTTAATGATATTATTCATAATGGAGAGAGACTAGGTGGTATTACTAGAAATGATGCCTACTTTGCACCTTTTGGAAATATGATTAAGGCCTGTAAATTTAAAGAATTGTTAAGTTGGGATAATGGTTTTACCTGGGGGTATGTGTCATAAAAGGTGGGTTCAGAGTAGACTAGATAGGTGTTTTGGAAATCCTAAATGGTTAGTTCAATTCCCAGCCTCCTCTCAAACTTTTTTTTGGAGAAAAGAGGCTTTGATCACAGGTATGTATTGGTTAAATTGTTGGGGCATTCAGAAGATAAACAAGGAAGGTTTTATTTTGATAAAAGATTGATTCAAAGACCAGAAACAGAAGGGGTGATTGCTTTTATGTGGAGATCCTTTGTCTTTGGTAGTAATAGAAATATTTCAAGGAAATTAGTGGATTGTAGAAAAGCTTTGTGTACTTTGAAGAGAAATCAGAATCTACATTCTCAGGATAATATACAAGACCTCGAGTTTGCTTTGGAGACTCAACAATCTTCATCTTTTCCAGATCATGCGCATATTGTTTTTCTCTAGAAAGAGTTGTGTAAAGCTTATAGAGAGGAAGAAGTTTTTTGGCAACAAATGAGTAGACAAAACTGGTTAGTTGATGGTGATGCTAACACGAAGTATTTTTATGATTCAGTCAAACGTGCTAGAATGAAGAATTTCTTGGAAAAGCTTAAATATTCCAGTGGGGTTGTTCCGAGAGCAGAGGCTTCAAAAGGGGTGAAACTGCAGTTAAGTACTTTACTAATCTTTTTACTACTTCTGCACCTGTTTTGGATGAGAATTTGTTTCAATAAATACCCTCAAAGGTCACTGCCCAGATGAATCTGGATTTGTTAGCTCCTGTATCAAGTGAAGAAGTTAGAGAAGCAACTTTTTCCATCAAATCTTGGCGCACCAGGCCCAGATGGAATGACAACTTTGTTTTTTCAGAGATATTGGAAGATAATGGGTGCTGATATTGTTAAGGTTATTCAAGATTTTTTCATCTCATGTCAGTTCCCTACAGATTGGAATATAACTCATATATGTTAATTTGATTCCAAAGAAAGCTGGTGCAGAGCGTATGGAAGATCTTAGACCAATTAGCTTATGCTCTGTCTGCTATAAAATTGTGTCTAATATCATTGTTAGAAGATTACAACCTATGCTTCCTAATTTGGTTGCCAGTACACGATCAGCTTTTATTTCTGGAAGATTAATAACGCATAATATCTTAATTCCTCATGAAGTCATCCATGCTTAGGACTCATGATAATACTTTCAAGAATTTTATGGTGGTAAAGACTAACATGGCGAAAGCTTATGATAAGATAGAATGGAGTTTAAAAAAAAAATTTGCTAGCTTTGGGTTTTGATGATCATTGGGTGAATCTGATAATGTTTTGTGTCTCAACAGTGGAGTTCTCTATTCTCATCAATGGGAAACCTTATGGCAGAGTTAAACCACAAAGGGGTATAAGACATGGTGACTCCTTGTCACCCTTCTTATTCTTCCTTTGTACTGAAGCGTTAAATTTTTTGTTACATCAGGCTGAGCTCAACAACAGAATCAAAGGAGTACAATTTTCTTCACAGGGCCCTTCAATCACCAATTTACTCTTTGCGGATGATTGTCTACTTATTTGTCAAGCTGACACCAACCAAAGTTATTATCTGCAACAACTTCTTCTCTACTATTGTACTTTATCAGGTCAGAGTTTAAACCTTGACAAATCGGCTATTACTTTTGGCTCGAAGGTTCATGAAGATATACAATTAGCTATTAGAAATATTTTGGGAATTCAGAATGTTGGTGGACTAGGCAAATATTTAGGTTTGCCAGAGTGCTTTAGTGGTTCTAAAATCAATCTTTTGGATTATATATGAGATAAACTCAAGGGTAGCTTGTCTAATTGGTTTAGTAGACTACTCTCACAAGGTGGAAAATTTTTTTTGATTAAGGCAGTGCCTTTCTTGTTTTTGCCATGAGTTATTGTCTACTTCCTAAAACAACCTGTGATAGTTTAGCTCAAGCCATAACATCTTTTTGGTGGGATTTTGTAGAAGATAAGAAAAAGATTCATTGTATGAGCTGAGATAAACTATTCTTATCAAAGGAGAATGGAGGGTTGGGATTTAGAGATTTACAAGCTTTCAATCAAGCTTTGTTAGCTAAACACCCTTGGAAGATGCTTTCGGATCCTGATTGTTTGTTCTCAAAATTTTTTAAAAGCAGATATTTCCCCCCATTCGGATATCCTCAATGTAGTGTATGATGTCTAGACCATCATACGCCTGGAGAAGCATCATTCATGGTAGAGAATTATTAGTCCATGGGTTGAGAAAACAGATGAGAAATGGTATGTCTACTTATGTCTGGCTTGATGATTGGATATTTGATGGCCGATACATATCTCCTTGGTTTAAAAATGCAATATCCAATATAGACTTAAGAGTTGCAGAGCTTTTGGATTCTACATCTGATTTCTGGAATATTGATCTCCTCAGGTCAAAATTTTTTGAGCCAGATGTTCAAATTAATTTGAAGATCAAACCGGTGGTGGAGTCCAATGATTGTTGGATTTGGAATTTAAACAAGTATGGATGTTATTCAGTTAAATCAGGCTTTCTTTTTACGAATAACATCAAGAACAAAGAGCTTATTTCGAGTGTTTCTCAGAGGCCTTCTATAAATTGTCTAAAAGAAGCTGTTTGGAAATTGGCAATACCAACGAAGATTAAACATTTTATTTGGAAAGCTTTATCTGGGATGTTGCATGTGGTGGATAATTTACTCACGAGAGGGGTGAAAATAGACACACGCTGCCAAGCTTGTGGTGTTGAGAGAGAAGATGAAAACCATGTTCTTTTTACTTGCCATGCATCAAGATTAATTTGGGCTTTATCCAGGATTCCTTTACCACCAACATGTTTTGATTTGGTCTCTTTCCCTTCAAATTTGCATTACTTACTCTCCTTGCTTAAGAGTAGTTTGATTAGCAAAGAGATTAGTGGAGCTTTTCCTTGATGATTTATTTGGAATATATGAAAAAATAGGAATGAGCTAATTGTAGAAGGGATTCGGTATGATGGTTTGGAGACAGAGAGTAAAATTAAAAATGATGCGTTATCTTGGGAGTTAGCTTAGGAGGTGAACAAGGAATGGAAACATAACAATACTCTTTCTTTAAGGCTTTCTTGTGTTCGCTAGAAACCTCCATTATCAGGGTGGCTAAAGTGTGATGTTGGGATTGATTGGTCTAAATGTTTAAACATGGTTGGTGGAGCTTGGGTGGTTAAAAATTCTACTGGAAAGGTTCTCTTACATAGCAGATTTTCTTTTGCAAACATTGATGACCCTTCTCAGGCTGCAATCTTATGCCTACAATGGGCTATTGATAGTATGCTGGCTCATCGGTTTCAGAAAGTTATCTTTACTGGGAACCTCCCTCACTTAATTGATTCGGTTTTGAGACCTAAGGCTTGGCCATCTTTTACTTTTCAAAGGTCTTGTCTTTAAAAACACTTAACGCCTTTCAATCATTGGAAATTAGAGAAAGCTTTTATCGCAAACATTAGAGGAGCATCACTAATCGCCAAAAGTGTTACCAGAGACTTGCGTTTCCAGTCGTATGTTCAATCGGGTCCTCTTTCTTGGCTTCTGCTTTATTTCTGAAGTTTGCTTTGAGTGTTCCTCCTCTTTTATTTTTGTAGTTTTGGTTCCTTTCTCTTTATTTGGGTTTGTATTCGTCCCTTCTCTTTTATTGGGCTTTTATTGCTTGGTACTTTGTAAACTTTGTAGACTTGTTGGTTCTTTCTTCTATTATATCCCTTGTGAAAAAACCAAAATTTTGTTGTCATAGATTTCGGTAGAATTGAACAGTATAATCAAACATCTTAAATATGAAAAATTTTTAAGCTAAGCATAATTAGAAATCCCCTACTAATTATTTGCGAAGCAGAATTATTTTTTAAAGCTTATGTGTCATCTCCTGGTTAAAAGTCAGGGTTATTTTATGTATATGTCATAGGTTGTGTCATCAAGTTCTCCTCTAAAAAAAGGAAATAAAAACTTACGTCACTTTAAAATTAGGGTTCATATGTGGAGCAAGGTGATTTCTCTGAGAATCTTGAATTTTTTTCAAAACTCTCTAGTGTCAAATATTTGTTTCCAGTATATCCGATTTCTGTAATCATCGGACAATTAGATGATAGTGCTCTTTCCAAATTTTCAAAACACACTACAATCCTGTTTTCAATTTCCAGTAAATCAATCTCTGATTTTATGAATATGAAAGTGTATATGTCGAACAGATATCGGTTTACTGGAAGTGTATATATGAATCTGGAATATGGAAGCGTATATACATTTAATAAGTTATCTTCTAAACAATTTTAAAAGATCTAGACAACTAACACCTATCCATGTAGTAGTAAAGAGTTTAATCGGTAGGTGTTAGTTGTCTAGGTCTTCTCTTCTTTCCTACGTAAGAGTTTAATGTGTACGGTGAGGCTTCTTCGGCTTTCAGTGTTTAATGAGAGACTTCTTCGACTTGATTGGAAAGGATAAATACGGTGAGGCTTCTTCGGCTTTCAGTGTGTTTTTCTTACCTTTTCTGGTTTTATACTTTCGGTCAAACCAGGAAAGAACTTTTGTATCAGGTTCACTATCATGAAGACGAGTTTGCACCTTCTGGAACTTGCGGTGTCTGTGTCGTTGGTGGAGAAAGGTCGCTTATTTTGCCAGAATTTCAGCTGCAAATTGCTACAAAGTTGAGGAGATGAGTCTGCACCTACTGGAATAGCAGAGATAATGTGGAGGAACATGGTTCAATGGAGAAGAGATTTTGGTACAAACACAATTTTGGAGGTATAAAAGTTGTTTTCATGTGTTTTGCATCTATTCCAAGATCACATCGATTCCAATTTTGTTGTTGCAATTGATCTTAAAGTTGCTGACTGGTTTCTTTGTTCCACGACTTGTGTTTGTACAATTGGGTTAAGTTCTTAAGTAATACCTCAGGGATATCATGGAGTTGATAAGGAAGGAAGGCCAGTTTACATCAAGTGATATGACATATATGCAGACACTTGACTAGGTGTGAAAACTGTTTACTATTCATTTGCTTTAATATTGGATCCTATGTTTTGTTTCTAGAGTATAACATTCAAGTCAGAAATGTCGAGAACATTTGTTAATCCGCAAGTATGAGGCCGCAACAGAATTATGTGCCATGATTAATTGATGTCACATAGAAATTTATATTGCAGAATCTCATAGCTTTGATATGTAAGTGACAAATGGGTGTCTTCCTTAGTCTAATTGATTAAACTTTATCATGGTATATGATCTTCCTTGGTCTAATTGTTAGTATACGTTTTACGAAAGATGAAGAATCTTGGAAGATGTAGGTACGCAGTGATCATCTGTACAAGCTGTTATTCACCGAGGTACACTAGAGACCAGATCAGTCTCGCCTTCGGTGATCGCTATGGGAATCAGGTATGATATGTTTTGAATTTATCTTATATTATTTTAGTCTATGTGTTCAGGGCCGTACATCACTCTCTTTACCTAGCCAAAATACCACTAGGCCAAGACTAATTATGTCATTATGTGGAACAATTTGATTAGAAATGGGTGATTTCAAGACCGGTTTCATGGATTAGTTTTAGTGTTCCATTTGATTGGTTTAATTCCAGATAAATATGTACATTAGCACACTTGGTTCAACAGAATTGGATTTGTTTATTTCTTTAGGTATGAGATATATTGTAGTTTCTCTATGTTTTTGTGTTAAGTAGGTCTCTCGCACGTACATGTCAATTCTTGATTGATGCATACCATTTACATCCCTAGCTTCTACCATATTGCTCTTCATGCTTTTATATCACTTATCGATGCGGGATATGTTTAAAATCAACTAAAAAACTGAGATCCTTTTTGCTGTTACGGTCCTTTCAAATGAGAAAAAGCACTGATCTTACCAAGAACGGGATAAACAACAACAATGTCCTAGAGGAAGAACGGGAAAGGTGTGTTGAACTAAGCTTGAATATAACTTGATGTGCAAGCTATACAAGAAGAGGAAAAGAGCATATTTAGGAGATATCTAAATATGGAGAAATAGAAGTTTTCCTTTAAGTGTTTTAAGAAATCTTAGGTCTTCCCTTCTTGTATATAAGAGTTGTCAATGTGGCAAACCTTAAGATTGAGAGAGCTTTAGTTTTTGAGTTATTTTTCTAAGGCAATAANGAGAGCTTTAGTTTTTGAGTTATTTTTCTAAGGCAATAAAGAGAGCAATTCTTTAATCAATCTTGAGTTCTATAACTTGTTTGAATCAATAATTGGTATCAGAGCGTTTATTGATTCTCGACAAGTCTTCGTGAGAAATTCTGTTTTGAGAGCAGAGCAACTTACGAGCTAGGTTACGTTCGAAACTTAAATCGGTCTTAACA
>OVAP01000335.1:7829-39296 GCA_900406295.1 Aurinia saxatilis | reverse complement strand
AGATTCGTTCTAGTAACCTTATTGATCTGTCTAGGGCCATCTATTGTAGCGCTTCCGGTCACCACAAGTGAACGGGGGTGTTACAGGCATGATGTGACGATGTCCGGAATAGTTGATGTGAAGAAAGCAGCGGCTAAACCTGCTGTGTAAGGTCGTCATTATGGGAAACATTTTGCGAAACCTCTTTTAGCGGAGCTTACTTCCATTAGAGCTGAGAAGGAGAAAGAAAGAGAGTTATTGAGAAAGGAAAACAAGGCCCTTACGATTCAGCTTCAAGATATTGATGAAGCTGTACAAGCTGCTGGAGAATTACTTATCAGACTTCGAGAAGCTGAGTATTTTGTACAATTCTCTGAGGTAACTTATATTCTAACCAACTATAGGTTCTGCATCGTAGGTCAAAACAAATATGCAAATGAAGAAGTTAGAGAGACATAGTTCAAGGAGAACGAGCAAGTGGAAGAAGAACATGTATCCAAAAACACACCCGGGTGGTGAGCTATGACGATTATGCAGACGATCAGGCATGGAAAGCTGAGTTTGGAGCCATATATCAAGACCATGACCATTGCTGATCACTAATTCACGACTAATCAATCATTGTTATGAACTCATTTGTGGATGCCCATTATAGAGCCCATTAGCCTAAACTCATGTAGGGAATGAACCTAAACCCTAATCATGTACCTATATAAGGTTTGCCTCTCTTATGGAATAAAGACATACAACACATTATTCACAACACGTTATCAGCACGAAACCCTAGCCGTCTGAGCAAATATGAAAACCTTGTTGACAACGCCGTCTTCGTTTAATCTACTTTGTTTCTGTCGTGATGCCGTCTACCTTACCTTCATCTCCACAACCATCGAGATAAGTATTATTAATCTTGACGTAGTAACATGAAAAATAAACGATTGATTTGATGTGGTATCTAACAACTCATACGTATTCAACTTGTTTTATTAATGCGGTTTACATTAGCATGTAGTCAAACTTTTCTAATATTACTTCATTATTTTGTTCATATCGATTGGTAAATCCTTGGGTTTAATACTTCACATATCGAGACAAACTCTACATAGCTTTATTTGATCTAGCTATCACCATAAATCAGTAAATGTTAGAGTAAAATACCATCATGTTTAATTATTGAGATGGTTTGATAGTTTATAATTATAATGTTTCTTAGGATTGGTATTTTCCAGGCATAATTAAATCAGTAAATGTTAGAGTAAAATACCATAATGATTTCTTTTATGATTGAAATATGTAATTTTATATAACAAGAAATAAAGTCAAGTTGTTAAATTTTTTTTTATGAGCAAGAGTAACTCATATGTATAAGAAAAATGTTTAAGATATTGTATGCAAAAGAACCTGAATGCTATAAAAGGATATTTTATGCCAAAAGAATGGTATGGACTAGAAGTCCATGGTGAGATCATATGACAATCATACAATATTAGATCATATGTATCATAAATGGATGGTATTNTAAAAGGATGGTATTTATATGTTCAAAATGCATCTCTTGAAGAAGATGTTTCGAGGGGGGGGGAATATATATATGATTGCACTCTTTTTCCTTATCATGGTTTTTATCCTGTTGGGTTTTTCCATGACAAGGTTTTAACGAGGCAACGAAACATGCAACTGATAGACACATAAAAAGGAAATGTTAATTACAAATGATACATGAAAGTCTATCATATCCCCGAAGTATTGATGATGAATAATTGAGATCGAGAGAAGAAGATTGGTGATGCTACAAATGCGTTTCAAGTGAAGATTAGAAGACTTATTTACCAAGACGCTTCGAGATACTACTTCCAAGAAATGACCTCATCATACTGGATGACGCGATCTCAAATATATGAAGTCATGTACTCATGAGGGGGAGTAAAAGCGAAGATCTGAAGTCATATACTTATGAGGGGGAGCATAGACACACTGCACTCTTTTTCCCTTAACCATGGTTTTTTCCACTAGATTTTCTTGGTAAGGTTTTTAATGAGGCAGCATCTTACACGCATTAAAGATTAGTGTTATGTAATAATAGTCATCCAAAAGGGAGTGTTATGAACTCATTTGTGGATGCCCATTATAGGGCCCATTAGCTTAAACTCATATAGGGAATGAACCTAAACCCTGATCATGTACCTATATAAGGTTTGCCTCTCTTATGGAATAAAGATATACAACACATTATTCACAACAATCATTTCATTTTCAAAAATACTTATAAAGCAGGCCTTTTGTTTCAAACAAGACCCATGGGTCATTTCCGCTTCTTATGTTGCCTAAAAAGTACAAACCATTCTTAATTTTATCAAATAAATTTTTGTTTTTATTTTATTTTTTTGTGGTTTACATTACATTGTTGGAAGAAAAATAATGTATATTTTAGAGTTTATTATTTAATTACGACAATTTTTTTTCAATTTTCTATATTACTAATATGATATAGTCATTTGTATATAAATAATAATAATAATAGCAATAATCAAAATACAAAATACATAATAAAATATTTATTCCGAAACATAAGTAATATACAGAGATGATCTATGTCTATTTAATTAAATTTAAAATTATGATTTTGTAATAAAACAAAACTGGATAAAACTGAAATATCATCAAATCTAATTTGAGATTTACTATAGTTTCTAAAACTGTAAAAAAAAAATGGAACTTCAAATCGTATTGTCCACTAGATTTTGTCTCATATATACTAAAGCAAAATTTTATGATATCTATATTGTGATCTCGGTACAAACGTATTGTGGTCTAGGTGATCGATGTATGTGTGTTTTTACTTCGCTTCATCATGTGCCAAGGGTACATCGGTAAAGAAAAAGAGTACACGAACCGATCAACCCTCTAATAATTATGTTGATCGTTTTTTAATAATTAACAATTTTGTATCTTTATATTTTCTCTATTTCCCATTGAAATATTATAAATGATGGAATTTTGATAAGTTTTTTTCTTGGAATTTTACACTTCTGAACTGTGATAACATTTGATGCAATAATAATACGTACCATTTATTTACACTTAACATTGGTAAGAATCTGACGATTAATAAAGATAATAAAACATGTCACTTTTTAATATACATTGATTAGAATATTAAATATAATTTAAATACAATTTTATTACAACCCCCACACGCTATGGACAAAGAGAGTATAGAGTTTTAATAATATTGTAGTTACGATAATGTAATAAATATTTAATAGAAAAAATTGGTGAAAGAGGCATCTCAAATGTTAATTTGCAATAGGTGCTTTTTAAAAACAAAATAGGAGAAATGTACCATTTTTGGTTTAGCTATTTTCATAATGACAATTTTAGCCTTAAATTAGTTTGATTTTATAATATCGGTTTATGTGTTGGTTTGGAAAAAAAATCATTTTTAATTTTCATAATTGTAATAATTCAATTAAAATATTTTAAGAAAACAAATGATTCTTTAAAAATTTAATTAAATATTAAAATATCTCAATGTTAACCTAACCTAGTTTGTTCTGAGATTTCGTTATCTCTCAAAGACATTAAAAAAAATGGTGGATGAAAATGGTTTTCAAATCATTATTGTGGGATCAAAAGACAAACAAACCAGTAAAAGGGATGCAAAGTGTGTATGACGGATACAAAGCGTGTATGATGGATACATTTAATGGATACTAAATAATGCACATGTATGATGGATACATTTCATGGACAATGAATAATACACATAGACGATGAATGCGTGTAATAGGATGCAAAGTGAAAGTGTGTATGATGGTTACAAAGCGTTATGATGGATACCTTAAATGGATACTAAATAATGCACATGTATGATGAATAAATTTCATGGACAATGAATAATAAACATGGAATTTGAATACATTCCATAGATAAGGAATACATTGCATGGAAAATGAGTAATGAACATGGATGATGGATACATTCCGTGGACAATTGACAAACGAAATTAGACAAGTCAAAACTCTTTAATCGACGTTGGGTACTTAATTCTTTATTTTTTTCTTTTCTTTTGTTAAAAACATAAAATACAAAGTTCCAAATACAAAAAGAAAAAAAATCTAAATTTAAATCAACAAAACCAAATCAAAATTAAATCTGAATTAGAATTGAATTTTAATTTTGTTACCAAACAAAAACTGAATTTAAGGTTATAATAGTCATTTAATAGATAAAAAGTACCAACTCACAACGACCATTAAGAAAATCACTTTTCACAAATAACATTTAAAAATGTATCATTCACCAAAATTTCCCTATTTAATATTACGCTTACGGTGCAAACACAGTGTTCCTCGGTCACACAGAAACGAAAAAGAAGGGGATTAAGTAAAAGAAGCCCGCACACGAACCGAATGACGAAATTGTTGACATTGATAGGATTTGCTTACAATTGTTTTTTGTTATCAATTCAACGTACTCCCTGTGTTTCTTTATATAAAATGTTTTAGAAGAAATTTCTTGTTTCATTTTATAAGATGTTTTACAAGTTTCTATGCAGGTTTTAATCATGTTGGATACTTTTTTATTTTTAATTCTGCAGTCTTTTTTTTTATTGGCTGAAATATACTATTAACAATTTATTAAATGATGTTTTGTTTTGTTTTAAGAGTTTCTTAAACAACGCGATATTATCTAAAATATCTTATATAATGGAACAGAGAGAGTATTAAGTTGGGTTTGAATCCAGACGGTGACACAGTGACAATTAATACAAACCGTTTGGCTTACAATTATTTACTGTAATTAATCATTTTGCAATGAATATCACATATAAATATAAAATCACAGCCTGCATAGGGTGTGGGCTAATAATCTCGTATGAAATTTAAAAAGAAAAAAGAATAAGACAAAACAAGAGAATTCTTCAAGAGATTGTTTAGCATGGACTACTGAAATATAAATTCTATGTTTAAAAAGAACTTTCATGGTTTCAAGATTAGAAGAATCTTTAAGGTTGAATCAGTAGTAGTATCTAGATAATATCTAGATAGTTTTATTGTTAGCCTTATGATACTAGAGTTATATAATTTTGATTTGTTGTTTGATGTATTTTTTGGTTACTTTGTTATTTTCAATAATATTGATCCAAATGATAATAAAAAAAAACAGGAGAATTCTTTAGACCAATGCTTGCTTCGTATATAAATTTAGATCACGCACTAAATTGCATGTTGTGTAGTTGACATTTTTCCATCAATATGGGGTTAATTCGAACCACTAGGTCTTTCATTTAGTCGGGTATTGTTTTATGTTATGTTTTCAAAACTAAAACAATATTTATTCTATCCTGTTCAAGTAAGGTCGTAATATTTATTATATCTTGTTTTATAAACATTTGATTTTGATCGTTTTTTAACAGTTTCTCTTCCGTTTGGTATTGTTTTGGTCTCTTTAATTTCGTGTTGCAGTACTTGAAAAAGTTTAGATGTTATATGTTTTTAGTTTTTTCATGATTACATTACATGCTTATATATATAGCATCAATATCTCATATTCGTATTATTAGAATAAATTTTTTAATTATATATGATTTGATGTGTCAACCAAACGAATTAGGAGTGTTTGGATATTAGATTAGCGCAGTAAAAAAACATATATAAAAGTACCCTTAATGACTGAAATTTCCTTAACTAATTTCAGTGGCATTCCATCCTAAACAACTCAAACTTCAAGGGAACATCTAAATTTGTTTCTCCTAATTAATACTCCTTCCGTTTCACAATAAGTGTCGTTTTATAGTTAAATTTTTGTTTCATTTTAAGTATCGTTTTGCTTTTTCAATGCAGATTTATTACCAAATTTCCAATTTTATCCATATTTTTCAAGCTTATTAATTACAAAAACTAAAAAATAAAACATATTAAATAGAGGTAAAACGGAAAATTTAATAGTTTTCTTAATTTGTGTGAAATATGTCAAAACGACACTCTTTAAGAAACAGAGGGAGTATTATGGTTTATGGGGTTTCACGTTTTATATCAGCTAATCAACTATAGTTAATCACCTAGTTATATATGTGTTTAGGGGTATCAACTAGTTCCATGGTTTATATGGACAATAAAAGGAAATAAGAAGGTATGTCAAGACAATAATCATAATAGAAGAACATGAGAAGAATGTGGCCACTGTCTCCCGAAATGAAGCATGGGCGAGAGTTAAATAAGTTAGTTGGAGAATGGAATGTTGTATGCTAAATCATTTAAATTATCATTTAGACTTTTAAATTTATTTTAAAAATATTTTTGTAGATTATGATATATATTTTTGTAGACTTTTAAATTATGATATATATATGTTTTTAAATACCACACATATTTACTAAGAGAACTCTTATAGTTGGTTCGAGATACAAGATTAGCCAATTGAGTCAGTTTTCATTTAACTGTATTGAAGTCAATTGGATGAGTAGAGCAAAATTCATACTAATTTATGTGAAAATTTACATTGGTTTATGACATCGGTTTGCACTAACAATTGCCGAAATCCAGATTTTGCAATGAAGCTAATATGCTGAAATTTACAGGAAAATGGCATTGGTTTATGACATCATGTGATTGTCTAGCTAAACTGCATGATTTTGCTTTCTTTATTTCTTGTGATTTTTCCAATGCCTAATTCATTTGATCCATAAGTTTACATAGTTCCGTAATAGCTATTTATTTATTTTGCAACAAACAAAAAATTATTTTAATTTGTTTTAATTCAGCTTTAGATCTCACATACTTGTATAATAATGGATTCGAAGTGTTGTGCACTTGTAATCATCTATTTGAATTGAAAAATCATGTATATCAAGATTTTGGAGTGGCCAAATCTATAGACAAAATTTCAATGATTATCTTTTCTTTTTTTCACGAAAAATTACATTTTTTATTGATTAAGACTTGATTATAAAAGAGCCGGCAACCATAACAGATCTCGTAGTCAACAAAGATAATGCCGCAAACCGTGACAGGTCCCCGAGTCTACAATGTATTACAACAGATTATCTTATTTCTTAAGCTTCTAAATTTTGATAAATTCAATAGAGATGTAATAATAGAGAGGGACACAAGAAGAGAATGACAGCTAGTAATTGTGGAAAGACACATGGGAAAGTCCAATCAAATAATTGTGGGTGTAATAAGGTATGGCTACCTCATGTGTGCCGGTTTTTTTTTTTTTTTTAATTCCAAAAACTGATTTTTGGAAAAAGAAAAAACTAATTATAATGTTTAAGAAACTTATTTCTAAACAGTCGTTAATCTATAAACAAAAAATTGGATCGGTCTAGTTTGATTTAAGCACATTACACTCGAAGCGATAATAGTAGATTTTTTAAAAAAATATCACTTACGAAATATTCATTTAAAAAAATACTACTTGTAAAATATTTTTAAAACAACTATTATTTAGCACAAAAATTTTCTTTTACACATTTATATAAATAGAGAATCTCTAAAATACCACTAATTTGAATACCATTTTGGGCATCTCCAATCCAGCACTAAATCCTACACCAAATTCTATTTTAGTGCAAAACTCTCTCCAATCCAGCACTATATTGGACACTAAAATAGTGCAAACAACTTTTTTGTACAACATCTAATGCAAAATTTTAGTGTTGTACTATTTTAGTGCTGCACTATTTTAGTGCTGAACTTTTTTATTTATAAAATGGTCCTCCATGTTTCAAAATTTTTTATTATAAATTTTCAAATAAATTTTAAATGTATAATGTTTACTAAAATGATTAATCAAATGAATATTTACATTTCTTACATCCACACTATTTCAAAATTTTATATAAACAATGTTTTCATTAGTAACTAAAAATTAAATTGCAAATAACATTTATATAATAGAAGATATAATGACATAAACTAATAATACACTTTATTTTTTATAATAAAGTTTTAATTTTAAGTAATATTTTTATTTGTGAATTAATACTATATCATTAATTTGTAATTGTAATTAAGAATTAAAATGCAAATTATATTTACATTTTCTTGCAATGTATTATTATTTTAATATTTTTTATTTACTTTTTTATAAAAACAATTTCCAAATTGATTATTATCAGTATGTGACAGTTTTACTTTTTCATTATTTCAAATTGATAATCCACATTAATCAATTAGATAAATTAAGTACTAGTAGATAAATTTATTAAAAATAGAAAATAAGTGGGTATAGTTTATAATTTTTATAAATAATAGGTACAATTAGAAAAAAAAAAATTGTAATGAAAGAGAATATACATAGAATATTTATTTTGGTGTAAGAAATAGTGGAATGGGTTGGAGTAAAACTCAACACTATTTTAGTGCAACACTATTTTAGAGAGTTCTTGGAGTTTTCCTTCAATACCGTCATTTTGCATATCTTGGAGTTTTCTAAATTAATTTAATAGAAATAAAGTATGCAATGTATTAGGATAAACAAATTATTAATTATATTATTATTTCATGAAATATTAGTGGTATAAATTTTTTATTTTTATAATATGAGTAATAACTTTTCAAATTTCTGTAAATATCGCGTGTTGGTATCATATATATAATGTTTAAAATAAATTTTTACCTAATACACAATCAACATTTATTTTGAAAATTATAAAGGGATGTATTCAATTGAAATATGCAATATATTAGTTAAAATAATAATTAAGCCTATTATTATTATTATTTCATGAAACTATAATTAAATAAGTTTCATTCTTATAATTATAATATGAGTAATGACTTTTCAAATTCCTTTAATCACCAAATATTAGTTAGTATTATATATAGTTAATGTATAAATTAAGTTTTAACTAATAAATAAACAAAATTAATTATATATGAAATGTCATCTAGTTGATGATATGACTGATAATTTGTTTTTAACAGAAAAGAGAAAAAATAATTTTATAGATATAGATAGATAACCGAATCCAAAAATCAGCTTTCGTACCAAATCGAATCAAATTTTAATTTCAGTTAGAAAGTTCCTTCAATACCATCATTTAGCAGTAAAAAGACTAAATTAACTTTTATTTAATCTTAACTTTTTTTAAAAAAAGGGCAAAATTGCAGAAACCATTTTTTCTCCCCTTCTTTGCGAGAATCTTCATCGTCGGAATCGAAGTTCTCGCCGGAATCTTCATCGTTGGAATTATCTCGCTGGCATCTCCTTCACCACCGATCATCAAGATTTCTCCTTTCTTCAGTTCAGATTCAGCTTGTTCATCTCTGGATTTCTTAATATGTTGGTTTCTTGATATGGATTCATCCGTGTCTGCATAATATTGTAGTTTTGGTGGTATACGTACGTACACGCCGAACATAGACAAACCCTAGTGTAAACTTGTAACATTGATTAATGCATTATAGGTGTATTGTGTTGTATACACTTGATAAGTGTATCATGATGATCCAGATCTGGTTGTTGTGTACGGTTTTGGTGTGTACATCTTGAGTTTTCTTAGTTTAGTTTAGGAAGGGCTTCCTAAAACCTGCATTTGACACTTGTTAACCATCTATCTCTTTTAAGAAGGTAAGCATGGGAGATCCATTTTCCTCATATTATCTTGTGGCCCTAATTAATGCATCTAATTTGATTTTTCTTATAGGTTAGGAAGGCCTGCTTAAAGACTGCATTTAACACTTGTTAACCGTCTGTCTCTTTCTTTCTCTTTCATATAGGTTAACACTTATAGTTTTGGTTTTTGTGTATGTTTTTTTGTATGTGTGAATGCCTATACTTTAAATTTCTTATAGTTTAGGAAAGGTCCTTTGAGATCAGCTATCCAAGATAAAAAAGGAAAATTACTTGTTGTATTTGACAAGTCCGGAACACTATTTTCCACCAAAAAAGTAAATATACGACCCAAAAGAGAATGGATAGACGGGGTTTGGGATCCGCCATTGCAAGTAAGAAAAGTTAACAAATAACTTTGTTTAAAATAATCGTTTAGGGAGGCCTTCCTAAATTGGTTTTTTACATGCTCATCATTGTTGCAGATAACTAATAATTGTTTGTGTTATTGTTGCAGAAACGTACTGTGCTTGAAACACCATCTTCTAGTGATGCCCCACCCAATCAAAACAGTGAGGTATGTTTTATCAAAGTTTAGCGACTTTAATAAGCTCATGAAGTTTTCGGTAGGAATTCCTAAATCAGTGATTATTCTCTACAGTCATAATAACTTTTTGTTGCAGTCAAATAGGGACAATATGGATGATTAACAATCTTAAATAATTTTTTGTGGTGCAGTCAAATAGGGACAATATGGATGATATCCAGCCTCCTACCCAGTCTCCAGCCAATTCAAATGATGGGGTAAAATGTTCCTTATGTTATGCATACTAATAATAATAAAACGATTAGGGAACCCTTCCTCACAAAAAGATTACAATATTTTTATTTACACTTTAATTTGGTTGAGAATGCTTAACTTTTACATCATTCGTTTTAGTTGAAAGAGAAGACTATTCTGGGAGAGAAAGATAAGGATGGAGGCAAAGATATTGAGAATGAGCTACCAACTAAGAAGAAGAAACTAGCCTAGTCTTAAAAGAAACATTAAACTAGTTTACATCTTCTTTTACATGTTTTTGGGACTACATTTGAGTATTTGCTCTCTTTTAAAAACAATTGCTATATGAACAATGTTTTCGAGATGTTTTCGAGCTCACTGGAAAAGTTATTATAAAAGACTTTTTATTGGGATTAGCCCCTAATAGTAATTGAAATGGAAGACTGTTAGTTTTTTTCAATTGATTTAGTTAGGTCTTTCTAAATGTATTATTACATAGACAAATTTTCTTTTTCTTTGTAGGTACAAATACATATTATAGACAAATTATAAAAGATTAGCAAGGTGTCGTTGCAAGAAAAAAAATAAGCTAGGCCTTCCTTAAAATATTTTTTATGGACTTCCAGACTAAAATAAACATTAACGGATTCACTCATTAACTTAACACTGGAGTAAAAACTAGTAATTGTAGTTACTAAAACCATAAGAATGTGTCTTGTAACCATCACTACTTTATTTAGAAAGTCTTTCTTAAAAACGCACAAGAAACGTAAATCTTATAGAATAAACTTGATCGCTGGAACTTGGCAAAGTGTATCTTTAGTATATCCTTCTTGCCACAACTTCTGCAAAAAAAAACACCAAAGAAAATCTTTAAAGTTAGGTTACTGAGTGAAACCAGTGCCTAAATAGAAAAACTCTTAAAATTTAACCTTTAAATTCATCAAATAGCGGTTTTTCAAGTAGTCTTATTGTGGCCTTGCGTACTACATCTGCCGCACATGTGTGCCTGCGATTTCAAACCAGGTAGGCCAGATTCTCCAACGGATCAGAATCTCTTTTTGGTGGTCTTCCATTGCCAATCCTAGTACTTGGAGGCGCACAGAGGAATCTAGTTACAAAATTAGGAATATCCAGCTTCTTTCGTTGTCTAGCAGGGTGTATCAGCATATGTTTTTGCCCATACATCCGTTAAGTGGAAAGCATTGACCAACTTATTTTTGTCCATATATGAACGCTTAGCAGCAGCAATGGCATGGATACATGGGATTCTATCAATGTTAAAAACGCGGCATGTGCAACTCATATTCTTGAGGGGAAAATTACATAGAAAACCTCCAAGGTGGCAACCATTAACACTTTAAACCGTGAGACTTTTTGTGTTACACTTTAAACATCGAACGTGACACAAGTATCACATTAAACCCTCAAAGTTAGGTTTTTGTTACGCGCTGCCATTTTTAGTAACGGAACAGTTTTTTTTTTATGTAAAAAAAAAATTCAAAGAAAATAAAAAAAATTCAAAAATTCAAAAAATTCAAAAAAAAATCAACAAAAATTTGAAACTTAAAAATATAAATTAAAAATTAAAGTAAAAAATAAAAAAAATTAATATTGAAAATTTAATATTGTATTTTTTTAATGTTTGTATTATTCTTATGAAATCTAAAGAGAATAAAGAAAAAAGAGAACAAAAATTCTCAATCGTATGTATTTTCTTATTCCTGATTTCTCTGTTAGAGAGATGTTGATTCCAAAAACTTGCATCAGTTATGAAGTACAAATTTCTTTCACTTCCACCTATTTATCTCCAACTTCATACATTCTTCACAAACCCTAACAAAAGTAATCAAGAGATCTGTCAATAGGGTTGATAAAGAATGCATAAAGTTGGGGATAAATTGGTGGAAGTGAAAAAAACTTGTATCAATTTGTATTTTACAACTGATGCAATTTTTTGGAATCAACATTTCTGTAACAAAGAAATCAGGAATAAGGGAATAAAGAAGATTGAAATTTTTTTGTTCTCTTTAGATTTAATAAGAATAATACAAACATTACAAAAATACAATATTAATTTTTAATTTTTTATTTATTAAATTTATTTTTAATTTAATTTTTTACTTTGAATTTTTTAAGTTTCAATTTTTGAATTTTTTGAATTTTTTTTATATTTTCTTACATTAGAAAATTCAAAAAATATTGTTCCGTTAACGGAAGTTACTGTTCCATTAATAAAAATGACGGCTCGTAACAAAACCTCACTTGAGTGTTTAATGTGATACTTGTATCACCTTCGATGTTTAAAGTGTAACGTAAAAAGTCTCAGGATTTAAAGTGTTAATGGTTGCCACCTTCAAGATTTTCTATGTAATTTTCCCTATTCTTGAGGTTAATCTCAATATCTTAAGAACTACAACATGGTTTTATCTCACATAAGTTGTCAATGTATGAAAAATCATTGAATATGTTAACATTATGTTCATAGAACACCCATTTTGAGATAAAATGCCATTTTTCAGCATTATAGTAAGTGTATATAACTAGCTACATATAAGATAAATTATTTTTATAAAGTTTCACTCATCTCTTCTACATTTAGGAAGGCTTTCCTAAACCAAAGATAAAGTGTTTATATGATTACAACAATGATAAATGTCATCTTTGAGCTTCAGAGTAAGTTTATATGATTAGGTAGATATCAGATAAATTGTTTGTGTAAATTTTCATTGATATATTTTACATTTAGGAAGACCTTCCTAAAACATCAGTAAACATCATTACCTAACTGACAAGATTTCTTTCATGCGAGATTCAAC
Organism: Aurinia saxatilis; assembly: GCA_900406295.1. Classification (NCBI taxonomy): domain Eukaryota; kingdom Viridiplantae; phylum Streptophyta; class Magnoliopsida; order Brassicales; family Brassicaceae; genus Aurinia; species Aurinia saxatilis. The sequence continues at coordinate 26,156 of OVAP01000335.1, read as the reverse complement.
CAAGACCACAAAAAATACAACCAAAAAGTATATCAGATGAAACTACAACCATATTGATGACTAATGAGGTTGAAGAAATACTCAGACATGCAATTAGTTAATAAACATGACATTCAGGAAGGCCTTCCTAAAACAGCAATACAACATCGCTAAGATTACATGCGAGAATCAACAAAAACTTGCAATTAGCTGTGAAATCATTGGGGAAACCTCTTCATCTTCAAGCTACGTCTCACTATTGAATTCAAGCTAGATCTCACGAAAAAAACACAAAACAATTACCACAAAACAAAAAACTGACCTGAGATGTTCTCGTCGTCGTCTTGAAATAGTGAAGTCATCGCCGTGCAGTCGTCGTCGTCCTTTATTTGCGGTCGTTGTCGTAGTCGGAGATCCTAGGGTCGTTGGAGATCCTCTATAAAATCATTCAGAGATTGTTTGAATTCATCGTCGAGATCGTTGATTGATTTTTTGTTTCAGTTTTAATGACTTGTTTTTTATTTAAGTTTATAAAGTAGGTCAAGGGTAGTAAAGTCTTTGTATATAGAAAAGAGTGGTATTCTTGATCTTTTCAATCATGGTAGTAAAAGTGTCCACAAAATATATAATAGTGGTATTCTAGGGAATTTCTCTTATATAAATTTGTTGGTGTTTAGCGCTTCAGGGTTTAGTAAAGTTCTAGGATTTATGATTGGTTTAGAATTAAACCCTTCTAGATTTATAGTGAATTAAAATTTAATAACTATTAGAGTTTAGATTTGTTAGGGATAAAAATATTTATTAAAATTTAAACCTCTAAACTCTAGATCATAAATCCTTGAATCTTATAATAGTTTACACTTAAATAATAGTATTTTTGAACGATTTATACTTAAAAAACTTCCCCCATATTAGCAACCATACACTAATACAACATCATATATCTTATGATCTACCAAAACTAGTGTAGTGAACTAGGTCTATTTTCGACAATTAATGTAAGAACACAAAACCGTTTGCATACATGAAATAAAGATTATAGTCAACGTAATAATAAACTCAATAATATCCAACGCCTATGTAACGTTTTTATTGTTAAAATAATAGTTTGGGTCGAAATTCATAATTTGTCTACCCATTTTTCTAGTATCAGAAAATTGGACACCCCTCTAATTAAAAGAAAGTTCGAACTATGTAACTTCGTAAGATTTATTATTTTGTTACGTTTGACGTATTTGTCCATCAAAATTTAGTATATTCTTGAGCCTTAATTAAAGTCTGACAATTTCAATAAGGTGATTACCGTTGTTGGTCATCAAATGATAATATAAGAGACAATGACAAATATACTCAATTTTTCATACCCACTAAGAGCATCTCCAATGGTGAGACTCATTCAGTCTCATCAGATATAATTAAAAAACAAAAAATAATAAAATAATAAATGAATCTCATCAATTTATGAGACTGAGCTCTAAAGTCTCTATCCAATGAGACTCAATTCACAATTCTCGTAAAATTTAGGAGACTTAACTAATATTTTATTATTTTTTGTTTAATTATATTTGGTGAGATTCAATGAGTCTCATCGTTGGAGATGCTCTAACTAACCACATATAATCACACCTCTTTTTTTAATCATATATATCCACCTCTTTTTATTTTAATACCATTATATTTTTCATTTACTAAAGCTATTTTTATTATAAATGATATATTTGTTAGGGTTTATGATTTTAGGATTTAAGGTTAAGTAAAATTATAGAGTTTATGATTTTTATAGGGTTTAGGATTTAGGGTTAAACCCTTATAAACTTAGGATTTAATTTTTAATAACTATTAGGGTTTAATTGTTATGATTTAGGGTTTATATTTTAAGAGGTTAGGATTTATTAGGGGTGGGAAGATTTTTTAAGGTTTAAGATAAAAACCCTAAACCCTAGATCATAAACCTTAAAACCCCATAAATAGCTAATATTTAAATAGGGATATTTTAGACTTCTTACAAAAAAAAATAACTAAAAAAAAAAGTGAGTATATATAATTAATGAGATAAAAAAAATAGGTATATATGGTTAAACCCCATCAAATAATAACATGAAATGATATAAAAAAAAAAAAAAAAAGTCTTCACGTTCCCACAATAAATTGCATGGAGATGAAGCCAGCCTAGTTTTGTAGAATGGCCCTCATTCTTATCTCAACCCAGCTTGACCCGTCCCGCCTCTTGTGACATATCACTTCGGTCTGGCCCAAAGACTGTTTCAAAATTATCTGAAATTTAAATTACAAAAAGAAAAAAAGAATTATACACAACCAAAAATTTTGATATTTCGTTAGCTTGATGATATGTTTAATTTTTCTGGCTTAAAAGTCATCTAAATCGATTTGAAACTAAAATCATATTAAAACACTAGCATATGTTTTATAAACAAACAAGATAAAAATTTTGGGTGGAAAACTTAAAAGATAAATCTGAAACCAAATGTCCATTATTTGTAATTTAGGATTTGTGTTAGAGTCGATCCTATTTTTTTTTATGTAATTGAGTGCCTAGTTTAATCTCGCATAATGTTTGTTGTTGATAAAATAAAATTTGAAATTAAAATAAAAGCAGGTTAAATTTTTTAAAAATCCATAATTAACTTAAATCATCTCAGTCTCTCTTTTGTTCTACATCAAACAAGCTTAAAACCTCTTGGTCCTAATTGACACAACCTACAAAAACAAAGGACATACCATAAGTTCTGCCCTGTTCTGCAAAATTTAATATGTAAGAAAGAATGATTGCTCTTTTCTTACTCAGCTATTTGGGGGGATGAATCTGATGATCCTAATGAATAATTGCTCTGCTCTGTTCTGTTTCCCAATCATATTGGACCCTGCAAAAATTGACACTTCTTTATCATTCTACACTTGCAATCCATGCATACTAACCGTTTTACCCGAATCCCTAGGAAAACAAAAATCACACTTATATCCATTCATACAACCATTTTGATAAGTCTTGATCATAAATCTTGAAATTGCATTTGTATAAATATGCTTTAGCTAATTCAAGAAGTCAGCTTAACTAGAGCCTAGATCAGATCTTCTATAAATATCCTTTGCTAATGGAGAGAATCCATGAATCATAAATTTGGGATCACACTTTGTCCAAGAAAATTTTAAACCCATCCCTCTTCTTCATATCTCTTATCTTTTGTGGGGTCTTAGCCCCCATGAAATTCAGTTACAATTCTGATCCCAACGTGAACAAAATAATATTTCTTAATTTGCAAATTGTAATAATGCATTGCATGTTCGTACAGTTTCAGTTTGATGAGATTAAAAACTGAACCGCACGAGTGAAAAAAAAATAAAAAAAAATTGGGATCAGAATGATCATAATCTAAGAAGCCCTCGTGATGCATCTTATTATATAACACTAGACAATAAACTTGCCCATCTCATAATCAAAAACATAACATTAAATAACACCATGGACCTTAGATTCTTTATATCTAGCTATGCATCAATCAATCATCTATATATAGTAATGTCCTTCACCATTGTACTTTTCATCACCAAAACTATCTCTGTCTCCATTCATCTTTCCGAACATTGACCTCTTTTTCTATACACAAAATGAAGAACAAGTTCATAAAAGCGTGTGAAAACAAGTTAAAAATCGTGAAAAGCAAGTCCTTAGTGTTACCTTGTTGTACATCTTCATGCGAGAGTTGCGCCGAGAAGGTTTCTTGGGGGTTCAAGAAAGCGAATGAAGCGATACCAAAAGATGTTCCAAGAGGACATTGGGTAGTTTACGTAGGTGAGGATTACAAGAGGTTTGTGATAAAGATGAGTTTGCTTAAACATCCAATCTTCAAGGCATTGCTTGATCAAGCTCAAGAAGCTTATGATTTCACTTCTGATTCTTCAAGACTATGGATCCCATGCGACGAAAACACTTTCCTCTATGTTGTTCGTTGTAGTGGCTCTCCTCAGAGGAGCTGCATTGGCATGTAAAAATGTAAGAACGGGAATATTTTGATTCATTATCTCCGGTTCTATGTTTTCCAGAGAGAGTTGATGTTTGATTGTTGATTTAGATAATGTTGTACACTAATCAAGTAAGAGTTTCTTATTTTAAATATCACTTATCGTACTATATGCAAGAGTTAGTTAATATGTAACATCTTCTAATGTTATTCCAACTATACTGTAACATTAAAAACTCTGACAAAGATATTGTTTTTATTCTCACACATCTTAAGACAAATAAGCAAAACTTCTCACATCTAATCATGTCTCTGTTTTGTGTCATAGAAAAAGACTTGAGCTATTTTCTGATGCAGATTTTATCAGAGAATCAAACCAACTTCTTGTCTAGCCAATAGAATTGAGCTCGAAGCTAATATTATTCTAATCATTATCAACTTTAAGAAATGAAATTGTTCGTCCTCTATAACAGAACCGAATTAATCAGGCTTATGTATGAGACATTATGACAATGAAATAACAGCGTGCAAACTCAAGTATTTAATCATGAAAATATTGGTTGTAGGTAATGCATAGACCATAAAGTCTTGAAAAATCCGAAGAATGTACATTATAGACATTAGTTTAGCATCCAAAAGGAGAAACTGACATAAAAAGATTTTAGAGAAAAACAACAAGAAAGCAAGTACATTTTGAAGCCAGACAAATAAGTCAGAAGTCTAGATCTATCTCTTTTGTCAACTGTGTCAGAATCCATAAATAGCAACACAAAAGGTGGGAAAGGTAAACAAGTTATAACGAGTTTTGCACGTAATTTTACATATATCGTAATACTAAGTTACACCAGTTTCACATTACAGTAAAACAAGAAACTCAATTCAAACATACCANCAATTCAAACAAACCAAAAAAAAAAAAAAAAGCAAAAGAAAAAAATAGCAAAATTAAAATCTGAACCAAAACAAAAGATGGACACAGAACAGAGGAATCCTCTGCTCTTAGCAAATCGGAATCGGAGCTCCGTTCCATTCCTTGAGACAGTCCATCATCGGATCAATCAATTTACCTTCACACATTGCAGTGAAAACCTTGTCAAACTCTTCTCCGGGAGACACAACTTTGTCTCCTGTCAACAACTTCGTCCCAAGCTCTTCCCTCACAAATTTATACAACGGATACGACCTACATTCCTTAATCCTGTTAGGAATCGCTGCAGTTCCATTACCGTAAGCCGCTCTAGCAGCCTCCACTTCCTTAGGAAGCACCATCTTAAGCTCCTCCTCGAAAGCAACGATCTTTTGAAAGATTGAAGTACCTACATTCTTCTCAGTCTCACCGTTGGATAAAGCATGATCAACAATGACTTGTCTTAGTTTCTGCATCAATGGGTAGGTTGCAAGACAAGGGTCATCGACATATGTAAACACTTGTTCACGATCAACGACCTTAAGCAAGTCCTTTTCGCAGAACCTCGACGGATGCAGCTCACCATTGACTCCAGTAGTCAACACTTTCTTAGCAACTTGAGCTACAGTGTTCTTCACAGTTTGCCTCAGATTCTCCTCAAGATGTCTCAAATCAACAGCTTGGCATAATGCAACGAGGAACGTCGTCGACATAAGCTTGAGAATATCGACAGCTTCGGATGTTTTCCTCGACGAGATCAATCCGAGAGAATTCACATCTTGGTTATGCTGCTCAGCTGATTGAACATGGCTAGTAACCGGATTCGCCAAGTACTGAAGCTCAGAGCAATAAGAAGCCATAGCAATCTCAGCTCCTTTGAAACCATAATCTAAACTCGGATTATCCGAAGCAGTCAAATTGGAAGGAAGTCCATTGTTGTAGAAATCATTCACAAGCTCAGAGAATTGAGCAAACATAAGCTTCCCGATCGCAGCGACGGCTAAACGAGTATTATCCATCGAAACACCGATGGGAGTCCCCTGGAAATTCCCACCGTGAATCGCCTTGTTCCTCGAAACATCGATCAACGGATTATCATTCACAGAGTTAATCTCACGCTCGATCGATTTCGTGGCGTAACGGATCACTTCGATTTGAGGTCCAAGCCATTGAGGAGAAGTACGAAGAGCGTAACGATCTTGTTTAGGTTTCTGCAACGGATCCATCTCGTGAAGCTTCTGAGCTAACTTCATGTACGAGCTCCCGTCTAGGATATGCTCCATTATCGCCGCCGCTTCGATTTGGCCGGGATGATGTTTCAATCGGTGAGTCAAATGATCGGTAAACTCAGGCTTTCCACTCATCACCTCCGCGAAAATCGCCGATAAAACTTCCGCCAACACCGATTGAACATTCGCTTCGAACAGAACCATCGACGCCATGCCGGATCCAACCGCCGTGCCGTTAACGAGAGCTAATCCTTCTTTAGGTTGTAGATCGAAGAATCCAGATCTGATTCCTGCCTTCTCGAAAGCTTCCTCGGCGGTTAAGGATTCGCCGTTCGGACCTTTGGCTTTGGAGTTGGGACGGCCGGTGAGGAGCCCGGCGATGTAGGAGAGAGGGACGAGATCGCCGGAAGCGGTTATGGTTCCACGGAGAGGAAGAGAAGGAGTGATGTTGTTGTTGAGAAGACTCGTGATCGCTTCGAGGATCTCGAATCGGATCCCGGAGTATCCTTGGAGGAGTGTGTTGACTCGTACCAGCATGGCGGCTCTTGTGGCGGTTTCCGGTAATGTGTGACATGTCTCTTTCGTGCTACCGAATATTCCGGCGTTCAAAAATCTGAAACGGAACAAACAAAAACATTTTTAATTTTAAATTATCCAAGGACCTAAACCCGACCCGGTTCGTTTCCATGCAAATGAATAGATCCCAACCCGATTAAGTGACCGGGCGTGTGTCCCATGCAAATGAAATGATCCCACGTGAGAGTATATTCAGTGACAATTGTATGATCCCAAACAAATCTCTGACTAATCAACTAAATTATTAATTTCTCTGATTCTAAATCCCAAATTTTGAAAATAAAGTAATTTTACCTGATGAGTTCCTTTTGTAATGCGACGCCGTTTTTGGTTCTCCGGTGAGAAGTAGCACCAAAGCCAGTAGTAACACCGTAACTATCAGTACCTTTTCCCATACTCTCCATAACCCAATCACTACTAGCTTTCACTCCGGCTCTCGAAGCCTCCGCTAGCTCAACCTTAACACCTCCGTCCACGGCGGAGATCGCCGCCACTTGTCCGATCGTCAATGTTTCTCCGCCGAGATTCACCACTGCTCTACGGTACTCCTCGACCATCTTCTTGACCTCGTCGAGATGGCTTCCCTTCATTTGCTCCGCGGCTAAACCCCAGCTCAATGGATCCGCGGAGTTGATTACCATTGTTTTCGTCTTTTCGCATAGCATGGTGTCGATTTGGTTTCCATTAATCTGATCCATTGCTTTTTCTTGTTTTTGGTTTTTGAGTTTAGTAAATTTGGATATCAGATCTTTTGAATGTTTTTGGTTTTGAGGAAAGTTGGAAGTTTTTGCGTTTCCTGAAGAAGAAGTGAAGAGAGAAGAGTGGTTTATATAAGAAGGAAGATGTTAGGTAAGCACAAGAGAAGAAGAGGAGGGGTGGGTGGGTGATTAATGATGACCGTTAGATGATGTTTAAGGTTTGATCTAACGGTGGAGAATGGAAAAAGGGTGAATTTAATTGGTTTGGGGTTTGCAAAAGCGATCGCTTTGTGGTTTCATAAACTTCCGCGTCGAGAAAAAAAAAAAGTGGTCGCGGGTGGTGGCTGGAGGAAAATCGCGTTTCGAGGTTGGTGAGTATATGAGAGTTGGTGTGTAATGTAAGAGGTAAGAAAGAACGTAGTAATAAGAGTCAATTTGTTTTTGTTTCTACAAAATAATTATTACATAACAGTTTTTCCCTTTTCGAAGTGGAAGTATTATGGAACCAATTTCTTTGTACCAACCACTAAACCACAAAGATCTGATATTATAAATATTTTGTGATATAAACCACTATAAATATAATTTGACACAATTTTACTCATTTGTACGACTGCATTAAATCAATTCGCTTCTCTTCTTTTGGTCAGAATACTAAATCAATTAGCTATTCAACATTTTTTTTAGTTAGCATATATATTTTTGTTACCAAAATATGTCTGTTATAACCAGTTTTCAAAATTTAGGTAATAGGAATACTTATCACTTTTTCTATATTTTTTTTCAATGTTATTTTGACATTTTTAAAAAAGATTGAGAAAAATGTATAAAAAAGTATTTTTCTAATATATGAAATAATCTCCAAATTTGTTTTTTTTTTTTTTTTGGTAAACTAATCTCCAAAATTGGTGCTCTAAATTAAATATGCCGTTTCAACTAATACACACTACACAATGTGAATAAAAAAAAATATGCTATATGAATCTAGATAAAATAGGTAATTTTTTTATGGGACAGAATCATATTGTCCATATAACTAATATGCTTTAGATTTCGACCTTAGTTCTAGAACTTCTTGATTATTTAAAAAAATTAGATAGTTTGAATTAGTTGAAAAAGATAACTTAGGTATACTTCTTAATATGTACAAAAATATAACACACCTAATTTGAAGAAATGGAAGGAAGATTCAGTATGGTGACAGAAAAAATAAGGAAAATTCAGAATATATATTCCTATTTAGTATATGAAGAAATTAATTTTTTGTAACCATCAACTATCTATTCCAAATACAATAATTTCATTTAGTAAAATATATATATATATATATATATATATATATTTTTAATTATCTGGATCGTATTATTGAAACTAAACAATAGAAGAATACAAGGAACAATAAATCAAAATCATAAAAATTTTAATATCACAAGCCTAAATAAAACTATCTAAATACTACTGAGCCAACCATGAAAATCCTTTTAATCTTGAAACATGAAAGTTCTTCTTAAACAGAAAGTCTAAAATATTTTTCTTTAATTGCATAAAAATTGACAATTAAATATGTCTTGCATTTATATGACTATGTCTTATTGTGTTGTTAGGCCAACGCACTAATAAGCCATAATAATAGAAACCACCTAATCCAATTCCAACCTAACCAAAATGAACATATTTCCCATACAACTAAACAAATATTCTCTTATTTTATAAAACTACATTGTTGAAATCAAACCAAACCAGCATGATTCATTTTATCACTAATTTTTTATTGGTCAGTTGCAAATGTACTTATGTACACACTACATATGCAAGACCCAACAATTGACTTCAAAACAAATGTTTTAGTCTGGCTATTAAAATTAGTAATTATAGTACTAGATCTGTACAAGACAGAACAATTGACTTGAATTAAACGAATAGAACATATACATTTTCAAATATGATTATCTGTGAAGAATTTAGAGCATTAAAATTTCAAAAAACCGAATCTATGTAAAAATAATTAAACCACTAATTTTATTTTATTTTGGTTAAAGCCTCTACAATTTTTGACAGTAGAACCGAATGTGGAAACATGTCTGTCATACCAACTCAATACAAATTAAATGTAACAAAATGAACGTCTCAATCATCGTTATTAAAAATAAATGTTTTTTATATACAACAAAAGAAATGAATTTTAGTTTTAAAATGTATTTAAATATAACTTCTGACCAAATATATATATATATATATATATATATTTATATAAAAAAACTAATTTTATGCTATATCATTAATTAGCTCAGAATAAAACCTAAAACACGAAATATAGTTGATTATGGATTTAACAAGTTTTTTAAATATAATATAGGATTTAACACGTTAATTTCACATGGTTTTAGATTTGTGAAACTCAATATTTTGTTACGTAGTCAGGTGGGAAAAGCAAAATCAATGCGTCATAATATACGAAAGTTGAGCTAATTAAGGGAAGGGAATTAGGAAATGGGATTTACGCAATTACATTAAAATGGTATTATTTTATAAATGCATGTGACTCATTTTAAATCAAAAGCCAAAGGTAATAAATGCTTTGCTAGTGAAGAGACGGTCTAAAGCTACACACGTATACAGTAATGTAAGAATTGATCAATTAATGGCATCATAATAAAGGTTTGTTTATTTATCACACGAAAATACAACCCGAAAAGTATAAGACATAAAATATCTTAATGATTTATAAGCTAGAGATGTATTAGGTCGAAAACATTGATATGTAGCCTATTTTGTTGTAGGTTGTATGTTGTACATAACGTGAAATCGTCTAAGAACATAATTATCAAACCGACTAATTTTTGTTTGTTTGTTTATATAGAACATTTTTGTGGACACGGGATTTTAAGCTTGATTGCTGCTTAAAAAATTGTTAGCTATTGTTGATGGTGATATGATATCGAACAACTTTCTAAGCTTGATCGGCTGCTAATAGTAATAGGTAACAAGCAATATGTAACATAGGGCTCCATCACTCTGGACATATAAATAGTTGTATATATATATATGGCGGTCGAACAATATTTTGTTGTTGGCGGTCGAAAGATACATTTTAAGAAAGAAAATATGTGCTCAATACCTACTTGCATCTGTGCATGATGTTGCCCATTATTGTAGTTGTCGATGACTCCAATATGACAACTAAAAATCATACGTATTATATTTTTAACATTTTAGATGCATTTTCCCCGTGTATATTTTGACTTGACTTGTCGGTCTCTAATTTTTTACAGGACCACTCCTAGATACTTTCAGTATTATTTTAAATAAAAGTGAACAAGAACTATGAAAAGGAAATTAAATAACAGTACCACCATGTATATATATATATATATGCAAGCAGTCTCAAACAAAACTTTAGAATCAGTTAAAAATTAATGTAAAGTGATTACTATTTTATATGTATTCTAAAATTTTGGATTCTTTTATGTATAATTTTTCAATATTAAAACTTTAGAATCAGTTAAAAATTAATGTAAATATAATTGGACTTATAGTAGATTAGCAAATATATATAAATCTATTAGTTACAACTTATTGTGTACAGTTATGTTTGTATTTAGGAAGATCTCATGTATAGTCGTAGCTTATCTTTCTCCTCTCTAACTATCTATCACTTGTATAAATAGGTTGTGTACGTTTTTATCAACATATGAGAAATACAATATTCATATCATCTCTCTATATGGTAACACACTAGATCCTCTTCTACTTCTTCATTCTTAAAGTTTCTTTTCCTTTTCAATAGCTTCAAGTGTCTTCTCCTCTGCTGATGGTTCCCATTTGACTAACACAACAACCACTGATGTGCAACAACCACTTGCCATCAATATGCTCAACGTCACGAAGCTATCCTCCGTCAACTATTTGACATGGAGTGTGCAAATCAAGTCTTTACTCAAAGGCTACAGCCTGGTCAAATACATCGACCACACCGCCACTCCTCCACCGCCTGTCATCATCTCTGGTGACAAAGAAGAACTTAACCTTGCGTATGAGCGGTGGGGGAAACAAGACTCTCTTCTCTACAGTATGCTTATTCGTTCCATTGAAACTCCCCTGCAGTCGTTGATTGCCAGTGTTGCCTCCTCGCTTGAAGCCTGGACCACCTTGGCCTCCACCTATGTCAAACCTACAAGGGGTCACATCAAACAACTCAAGCAACAACTCAAAAACTGCATCAAAGGTACCAGCTCCATCGATGAATTGATGCAGCAGGTAAAAACCAAAACTGATGCTTTGTCTCTTCTTGGAAGTCCCATCGATCCTGAAGACATCACTGATATCGTGCTCGATGGCTTGCCCGATGATTACAAACAAGTCATCGAATCTGTCCATAGCCGAGATGTTCCAATTTTATTTGTTGAGTTGCATGAAAAATTGATTAATCGTGAAACTACACTCCTGCGAATTCAGCAACCGACTCCATTTCCCGTGACAACCAATGTTGCACAAATGCTCACTAATGTTGCACAAAACCAGTCTCGCAACTGGAGACCAGGGGCTTCCAACTCCTTTAACAACCAGGGACAACGCCGTAACAATAAGGAGCAGCGACAATAAAGTCCATACCAAGGCAAGTGCCAAGCATGTGGCACGCATAAGCACATTGCCAAATTTTGCCCTCAGTTTCGCATGGTGTCTCACCCAGACCAGTCATCTCCATCCTTTCAACCTAGAGGGGCCTCAAACTGGGCTCCACGAGCTTACAATGCTTCCCTCTAGCAGCCTAACCCATCCTCATGGCTACTTGATAGTGGAGCATCTCACCAGATCACATCTGACTTGGCCAATCTCACACTTCACTCTCCTTACACAGGCAACGAGGAAGTCCTTGTTGGTGATGGTTCTGGATTAGAGATCACCCATATTGGTCCAGTCTCTCTTTCTAATCCCTTTTGTCAACTTTCTCTTAACAATGTCCTACGAGTATCTCATATTGCGAGAAATCTTATTCCCGTGAGACAATTTTGTATTGATAATCGTGTCTCGGTGGAATTCTTTCCCACCACCTTTCAGGTGAAGGATCTCAGCTCGGGGGCTCCGTTGGTAACAGGAAAAACGAAGAACGGAGGGTATGAATGGCCAACCAAGATGATTTGTCCGCCTTTGCCTTCTCCACAATAAAAAGCCCCCCGCCAGTTTGGAATTCTCGTCTAGGCCACCCTTGCCTTCCTACTTTGCATAATGTTGTTTCAAAATTCTCGCTTCCAGTCATGAATAAACAGCTTCACTTTTATGCAATGCCTGCTCTGTTTCTAAAAGTCACAAAACACCATTCTTTGTGTCTTCTATATCCTCAACAAAACCACTCGAAATTATCTATTCCGATGTTTGGACCTCGCCAGTCCTCTCTTTAGATGGCTTCAAATATTAACTAATCTTTGTTGATCATTTTACTCACTATGTCTGGCTCTTACCCCTTCGTAAAAAATCTGATGTGTATGAAGTCTTTGTTCGCTTCAAACTTCTTGTTGAGAATAAATTTGAACATCGTCTAAACCCTCTACTTCAATAATGGTGGAGAATACAGAGCCTTAGCTGATTATCTTGCTACCAATGGGATTATTCATCTTACTACACCACCCCACACTCCTGAACATAATGGATTTTCAGAAAGAAGACACATACATAGAGTAGAAACATGACTAGCTCTTCTTACTCACTCTTCTTTACCTCTCACATTCTGGCCGTATGCCTTTAGTACAGTTGTGTACCTCATCAATTACCTTTCCACATCTACACTTTCCTACGTTTCCCCATTTGCAAGCCTTTTTGGCTGTCCACCAAACTACACAAAGCTCCATGTGTTTGGATGTTTGTGCTACCCTTGGCTTCGACCATACACCAAGCACAAACTTGAACCTAGATCTATCCATTTTCTCTTCCTAGGCTATTCTCCAACTCAAAGTGCATACCTTTGTATGGATCCTTCTTCCAAACGTGTATACACTTCTAGTCATGTTCAATTTCATGAGTATCCTTTCCTTACAGCTCCTTAATCTCTCCATCCACATCCAAATCTGACCCTTTACCTCTCTGGTTTCTTTCTACCCAGCCGATTGGCATCCATACTCGTCGTCTTCATCAGATTTTCCCCTAGGCTCGGGTTATTCACCACCAACGACACCAACTTCGACACGGGCCACATTGTTTGCATCTGACTCCTCGGGTCAATCAATCTCGCTGCCACCCTCGTTGATGCCAAACCCAGCCGCGGCTTCACCATCGTCGCCTATCTCTTCCTCGTGCAGTCCCTCGTCTTAGCGACAAATTCCTTCTGGTGGGCCTAATCTCTCCTCAGACATGGGCTCTAACTATTCTTCATCTCGGCCCAACTTGACTCAGTCAAGCCCATCGTCTAACAGGCCCACTTCAGCCACACACGTTGTCTCTTCCACGCGCAATCAACATCCGATGGTCACGCGAGCTAAGAACAACATCTCTAAACCTACCAGAAAATTCTCGATGCTTGTTGCTGTCACTCAGAAGGAGGTGGAACCAACATCTGTTGCTCAAGCCCTTAAAGACCCGCGATGACGTGGAGCTATGAGCAGCGAATTTGAGCACAACTTTGATTCCGCACATGGTCGTTGGTACCACCACATCCTTCATACAATCTTGTGGGTTCACGTTGGGTCTTCCGACTCAAGCATCTTCCTAATGTAAGTATTGACAAGTATAAAACGAGATTCGTTGCCAAGGGATTTCATCAAAGACCAGGTACCGACTATGGTGAAAACTTTAGTCTTGTCATCATGGATGTTAGTGTTCATCTTATACTTGGTCACATAGTTGATTGTGGTTGGGGATTGCGATAATTAGATGTCAATACGGCTTTCCTGCAAGGGTGTCTCAATGAGGAAGTGTATACGTCGCAGATGAGTGGGTTTGTCGACAAAGACAAACTTGATTATGTATGTAAGTTGCACAAAGCAATTTATGGGCTGAAACAAGCCCCTCGTGCCTGGTATATGGAGCTTCGGCAATTTCTCCTTGATTCAAATTTTACAAACTCCCTATCTGATGCATCCTTGTTCCATTTTCAGTAGGCTGGTGTGGTTAACTACTTTTTAGTTTATGTTGATGATATCATTATCACGGGGAACAATCCTGACAAAGTTGAGAAGTTTATTCAAATGCTTAGTTCTTGGTTTTTCAATAAAAGATCTTTGTGATCTCAGCTATTTCTTAGGCATTGAAGCTACTCGTTCTAAGAAGGGGCTGCTCCTCACACAGAAAATATATCACAGATCTTCTTGCTCGCACAAACTTGCTAACAGCAAACCCGGTCACTACGCCAATGGCATCCAATAGTCGACTTCAACTACGGGTACAGCTCTTGCTGATGGCAACGAGTACAGAATGGTAGTGGGCAATCTCCAGTACCTGTAGCTCACGCGACCAGATGTAGCATTTGCCGTCACTAAACTCTTGCAGTTCATGCATAAGCCGACTGATCTTCATTGGCAGGCAGTTAAGCGAGTCCTTCGCTATCTCTCAGGTACGCGTGATCAAGGCATTTTTCTGCGCAGTAATAATGCACACACTCTTCATGCCTTCTCTAATGCTGATTGGGCGGGTAATCGTGATGATTACTCTTCAACTGGTGCCTCCATTGTTTACCTTGGCGCTCATCCAATAAGTTGGTCCTCCAAGAAACAACGGACAATAGCCAGATCATCTATAGAGGCTGAATACAAGGCTATGGCAGATGCAACCTCTGAACACATGTGGGTCTCCTCTTTAATGGTTGAGCTCGGTATATCCTCCAGTTCTCAACCGGTTATTTACTGTGATATTATATGAGCAACGTATCTCAGCGCCAATCCAGTGTTTCATTCTCGAATAAAGCATGTAGCAATTGATTATCACTTTATACGTCAACTTGTGCAATCTGGGTCATTGCGAGTCTCTCATATCTGCTATGCCGATCAGCTAGCTGATGCCTTGACAAAGCTTTTTCCTACACCGCGGTTTGAGTTGCTTAATGACAAGATTGGTCTCTTTATCGGTCGTTCATCTTGAGAGGTCGTATAGTAGATATATGCAAATCTATTAGTTACAACTTATTGTGTATAATTATGCTTATATCTAAGAAGATCTCACGTATAGTCGTAGCTTATCTTTCTCCTCTCTAACTGTCTATCACTTGTATAAATAGGCTATGTACGTTCTTATCAACTACAATATTCATCTCATCTCTCTATAGGACTCGGTTATACATATAGTGACGGCCCTAGAATCCTAGATATAAGTAGAGACATATTTTTAGATGGAAAAAAAAAAGTAGAGACATATTTTTTGTAAACCAATCACTGGAATTTTCTTACAACGTCACACCAACTACATATATTACCCTTATTATATCATTTAAAGTTTTTTTTTTTTTTTTGCCATCCATTGTCTAATAACGAGTCAGAAAATTACGTGAGTCCCTTTGTGTGGGCTCATGACGAACGACCCTACCAACAACAACCATAGTGGCAATAAACAAGCAGAGACCACTCGTCTCACCAACCCCTCTTCTTCATTTTCATATTTTGGTCCCACATTATCCTCAAAAACATCATATATACGATCACCAAACCCTCCGAATCAGCCACATAATATCCTCTCTTTTAAAAATAAAATTATTATTACATAAATAAGGGAACTTTATGACCTTTTTTAATCCTAGCAACAAAAAATTTATATGAAATCAAGAACGATCCATAGATATAACTAAATAAGTAAGCTACATTCATCATTTTGTATGTCCTTATATTTATTCATTCAACATCAATCCCTAATCGATATCCATAATTTTCATGTATATAATGATGTCATGAATGAAAGTTATCATAGTTTATTACTCCCATTATCATACTTTTAAGACGTTTTAGAAAGAACAAGGTGGTTTTATTTAATAAAAGTATTTTCAAATTTCTGTGTATATTCTTCTTGTAATCCATATTTTTGTGATCATTCATGCTGCACAATTCATTTTTTGCGGATTGAATTGTTTTAATTGAATATTAACTGTGTTTTCTTTTTCTTAAGCTTCAATTTCTCAATATGTGCATTTTAACCGAAACATATTATATTTTGATAATTCACCACATCTTCATTTGTGTCAAAAGATTCACAGCTAAGGTTTCGAGTGGCACATTTCAGATAGATAGAAAAATAGATTTATATGTAACATCCGGCCTCTCTGAATACGGTAGAGACTAGATATTAAGAATAATTCCTAAACACAAAGTCTAGTTCAAGTTCATAACAGTTATCATCGAAGCCTTGAAACTCTTTTGAAAAACAAACACCAGCTTTTACACATTGAACTCAAGTCTCCAATACCTGTAACAAGAGAAGAGGAGGTGTGAGCAACACAAGGTTACTCAGTGAGCGCGAGCAGAGCTCACCAAATCCACTAGCACAACTGTTACAAGTTTACCAGTTAACACACATACAAGAGTCACAAACACTAAAGCAATCACATGTCAAAATATCAGTTTCAGAGAACCTATCAGACTCCGAATCCCCAATCCAAATCAACCTAGCAGTCTCGGGAGTTCCGTTATCCCAATCAATTTTTACAGTCCCAAGGGTACGGATCTGGGTCAAACTACAGTCTCGGGATCCGACCCCCTATCAAATCTACCGCCCCTGGATACCAGATCCAACTCCAATTGAGACGATCTCAGACTTCATAGAAAGCTGAGACATATATCTTCACAGTCATGGGTAGTTCGTCACACAGTTCCGTGTGGTTCTCCGTGTAGAAGCCTTGAAAGTGACGGTACAGGAAGGGAGAAAGAAGGGAGGAAGGAGGCTTGTGGAGGGAGAGAGATCTGAGGAGATCTTTGCTGGAGGAGAGGAATCTTGAGCAGTCAGATAGAGAAAAAGAGAATGAAGACTGCAGAGAGCGTAAAAGAAAACTAGGACTCTTCTCTTTCCTTCTCATTTAGAACAATTGTGCTGATTTTGTAACAAAGGACTAGAGTCTTCAAATTTTACATTTTGACCCCAATAGAAATTGAATAACAAAAACTGTCCCGGTTTAAGAGAACCGGGGTGTTACATTATACATCTTGATAAGTAATTTTGTTCAACGTGACAAAGTGCAAACTGAAATAGTAAGAAAAACCTGATCTTTTGAAACAATTGGAGAAAAAAAGAAGATGATTCTCCTTTCAAACTTGATAAGTAATTTTTTGCACGCACGAAAGGCATCTGACTATCTGAGCCTGATTTACATCATTATTCCTCTCAATTCATTTCCTGGATTCACAAGAAAACTAGCCAATATATTCTCCTAATTCAAATTTCGCTCTCTTGATTTCAAGGCTGCGTAGTCGCACTCTGAAATCAAATAAGAACAAGGACAGAAATATAGCGAGTCCCCACTGTTAAAAACCTTCTGTAATCTAGTGCCGTCTATACATAGCTTTCCATTTGTCTGCGTCCATAAAACTTTGACCGGTGATTGCAATGGCGAAATCAGCTCTCAGAAAGTAGGCGGTCAAGCTCTTCAAACCCATCATCATCTTTACCATTACTAGCATCTTTCAACAGCATCTGCGTCGTGGTAAGAGAATCATCAAGCTTGGTTTTTTCACAGAGTGAATGTCTTTGTGAATCCCATTCTTCTACCATTTTCTCCACTTTCACTCCCGTTAACTCTTTCTCTTCTGATATGTGCTTTATGTCTTCAATCTTCACTATTTCTCCTGCACCTTATGATTACCAAACAAGCAAATATAAAAATATGGTACTACACAAAACCTTACTACCAACATGATTAAAAAAATTTCAGAGTGCTTGAAATCACAAATTTTGCATTTTATTCAGAGATGATATGGGAGGCAACAGCACCAATGGTAAAACATAAGAGAAAACTGAAGAATTGCAGACAATCCATATGAAGTAGCATACCT
>OVAP01000334.1:18300-39532 GCA_900406295.1 Aurinia saxatilis | reverse complement strand
AAAGATATAAAAGACACATATATATATATATATATATATATATATATATATATATTTAATTGATGAAACTCAACGAGTATTACCATTGAATAGTATTAACATAGTTGTGACACAAATAAAAAGGAAGAATAGTATTAGCATATAGCAAAAACGTTTAGGAATCTTCAACTAACAGGGATAATTAAAAAAATTGATTAACTTTCTATGGTCCCGAATCGGGAATTGACTTTACGGTGACAAAAACTGTATGTACTGACACCAACCAAGATGATCACGAGATGCTGTTTCATTTTAAGATAAGTCAAAAAACAATAAATGTGAGCATCACCATCCAATGGGCCACCATGCTAACATCATAACAGCTTTAATTTGAAGGGTACGGACCCTTGCACATTATTTGTGTATATCAAGAAAGAAATCTTTAAATCATTGAACATTCAAACTTATATATAATTCCAACATTGGTTAGGTTCAGACTGATTTAGAAGGTCCATCAGGCTGCACATCAGTTCGATATTTCTATGATCAGTTAGAATGTCCGATATGACATTGTATAACTGAACATTATCGGTAAATTGAAACTAGTGGGGGCCTTTTCGAGGAAAAGTGATAGCTGCACTTCAAGTATTTGATAAAATGTGTGAGAGAGGGCTTGAGAGTGATATTTATCTCTATGCGGACACTTTTATCTCTGAGCTGTGTGTGAATTGCATACAAGGATGATAGCAATGTCAATCGACGAAGCTGTGTCAGTATTTCGAGAGATGATTGTGTAAGAAATTCCCGCTAATATTTCTGTTTTTTTTAAGAGTGATAATTCATGGATTCAGTAGCTCAGCAAGATGATTGCTCAAGGGAACTCTCCTAATCTGTTCATTTATGGATTCTGTGAAGCAGGAATGGGGAAGATGTTACAGAGATGATCAAGGAAACGGTGAGTAGAGGAATACAACTGGATGCTTGTGCTTATAACATTTTGATAACGTGTCTTTGCAAAGTCAATATTGCAAGTATGATAAGATGCTATATATCAGAAGCCAGAGAACTGTTCACCTGATTTTGTTTCATTCAAGACAGCATATCCAGCTTCCTTCAAGTTAATAAGGTTAAAGATGTCTTGAGAGCATGCTCGATGGAAAATTCCCATCAAGATGTGGACACTTTTAGACACTTCAGGAAGAATATAGTCGTGGATGGCATTGACCAAACGATTTATTGCAGACATGCCATTTCCAAGTAAGTAGTGATTTTGGGGCTTTTTCTTTTTCTTTTTGGGTTCTAATCATATGGTACAAATTTAACTGTAACTGCTGGTATTTTTTCTCTTTTTCTTTTTTGCATACAAAATAATTGTTTATATACAGAGAACATGAAAGAATTACCATTAAAGGTAGAACAGAGCAAGCATCAGGGTGAATTAGACCAGCTATGTTGGCTAGGCAAAGGAGTGTTCCTCCATGAGCCACGCTTAGTGGCTACTAACTCAGGTGACCCTGGCTTCTTTACGGCAATCTCTTTCTCTAGATCTTCTCCAACCCTGAACTCCGGGTGGGCGTACGCATTTAGAAAGAAAGCCTTGAGGTTTAGGTTTGGCTCACGTGCCCGTTCCAGCGTATCTTTGATCATGGCTTCCTGATAACACAAATGAAAAAGGGTCCGCTAAGATGTTCAAAACATCGAAAAGGTAAAGCTTACACATTATACTACAAGCTAGTAGAGATGCTCAGTTTTTTTCTCTCTTCTTTTGTTTAACGAACCTGTAAAGGGTATGTGACAAAAGCAGGTTGGTAACGGCTTTTGCAGTGCATGTGGAAGCCGATGGTTAGCAGCGGAAGCACAAGAAGCAAAGGAGTGGACTTAGCTACATGTTTGGTGCTTAGAAGACCCATTAAGAGCAGCTGGGACACGATCAGTGCGATCACAACACGCCTGTGAACATCAGGCCAGAACTTCCCTGCACTCTCATACTTCTGGTTATACACATTTATAACCTGCAAATGAAACCTCCATTATTACTTAACGATGCTCGAGTTTTAGAGGAAAAAGGAAGCAGAAGATTCGGTTAGCTCACCTGATGACGGTACACTACATAAGCCAGGCCAAAGAAGACGATGATAAAGGGAAGAAGGATAGGGCTAACTGCTGCGTAAACGAGACCAAGAAGGAAGTAGAGTTGTATTTGCGGCTCACCAGTGTTGAATCCTATGGTTCCAGGATCAGTTGCTTCTTCCCTATCTTTCTCGGTTCTCACGAGGAAGGAGTTCTTTAGATGATAGATTATGAGCGGCTTCAACCTCAGTATCTCGCCAGCAACACCGGCCCATCCATCCACCATTATGTATGTTATAAAGAAGGTTGCTTTCATTGGAATCGAGACGCCAATTGTCTTTGGGATACTGCAGAAAAGAAAGAGTCAGAAAGATATGGTGAAAGAGAGACAAGGGGAGGTCTAGAGAACATACTCATTTGCAGACTGGTTCAGGAAACTGTTGAGCTGTTGAAACGCAGTCC
Organism: Aurinia saxatilis; assembly: GCA_900406295.1. Classification (NCBI taxonomy): domain Eukaryota; kingdom Viridiplantae; phylum Streptophyta; class Magnoliopsida; order Brassicales; family Brassicaceae; genus Aurinia; species Aurinia saxatilis. The sequence continues at coordinate 37,021 of OVAP01000334.1, read as the reverse complement.
CGGTGATTATGCTTCCAAGAAAGACATTGATGAACTGGAACATGTAGAATCTAGTTGCTGCTCTTCTTTCTAATGAAGATGTGCTGACAAAACCTTCGAATTTGGACATTTGCATCAATATTCTTGGGAGGAAAAGCAAAAAGATCTTCAAGGCGATCCCCGGAAGGAAGCCTTGGATGATATACTTTATCAGTTTCCTGCCAGCAAAGACCAAAGATAATGTAAGAGAATTTCCCAACATGACAACAGAACACATTTAATGTGTTCATGGACATAGAGACATACACTTCTATAAGGGGCTTCAAGAAAGGAAAAGCCTTCTCTATGCCTTCGATGTTGGCAAGTGACTGTACAAACGCTATCGGAATCATGAAGAAGAAGACAAGGAAGAAGTATGCAACGCCGACTATGATTCTCCTTATCCTGAGGTCAACATATGGCAGTGCAAGATTATCATAGTATATGTCACGTGGCTCTGCTGCCCACTCGGTTAGCCATTCTGTCGGGTCTCTTGACTGCTGAGTTTGAGCACAAACAGCTGCTCCCCACCGGCTTTTGAAAGATACAAAAGCTGCTGGTACTATTGACTTTGTCCCGGTCCTTAACCTTTGTTTCTCCTCAGATATCTAAAAACATTCCAAGTAAGTTTAGTTTAATTGTTTCAAGCGAGGATGGAGACTAAAAGCAACAGCATAGAGTACTTAAGATGAACGCTTACTTCATTCGTTAGACCCTCCACCATAGACGTGTAGTACTTGATTCCATCAACTTCTTCACCAAAACAGCCAAGAAATCCCATCTGTTTCCGTACATTGAAATGAGCCTTAAGAGATAAACAAGATGGGAAATACTTTAAGCTTTTGGGAATGTGGTGAGCTTACCTTTATTATTGGCCTTTTAGATTGGGTTCTCATATGTTTGTTGATATTGTAATCAAGCAGATTCTGCATTTGTTTCCTCGTCTGAACCAGTTCCGAGAGTTTGGTTGCGTCGTGAACTGCCTGAGTTAAAAGCAGTTGAAGAATCGTCAAACTCAGAAATCAAGTCAGAGATTAATATATATATATATGTATATCAGAAAGTCCAAAAAGATGATCTTACCTGGTAAGTGAGGTAGTGATCTGGATGGTTGACCTTGAAGAAATGTTCAACAAGTTCACAGATTGATTCATGAGGATCTGTAGGAATGTTTCTTACCAGCACCTAACATAGATGAAAAATCCAGTAGGCATTCAGCTATCTGGAGGGATTGATATTATCATAAAGTAAAACTACAAAAGAGGATTTCATTACAGTAAACTGATTAGGGCTCCTTTGCTCAGATGCAAGAAACTGTAGCCTCATCAAAGCTATATTCTGGTACTCTCTTTTCAGCATAAAGCATGTCCAGAAGGTGATTGCATAAGCCATACACAAATGCACCCAAAATCTACTGAAAAGGAAGACAAAGGAAATATCATATTCAACATCACATTACTGGAACTAAAAGAAGAAGCCACAGAAAAACTTGGAGAAAACATCTCTTACCTGACTGATCCATTTGGTATATTTGATAAAGAGAGTTTGTCAATGTCACTGAAACTTATATTAGAGTGCTTTAACCGGTCCAGTCCCTTGTTTGTCCAGTTAACAGGCACCATTGCTGTAAAAGCAACACAAGCTATGGGGAAAAATATCTTGAGCCTGCCAATTATAATTAAAATAAACACTCATGAGTCAAAAATCATAACGCAGGAGAAAAGATAAAGAGCTTAAAATTTGTAGATACACAAATATATACCCAAGTAAGTAAATCCTCAAGTAGACAACAGAATCGAGTCCTGCGTGATCGACAAGCTCAGGTTCAGGCATTTTAAGGGCTTCAGGCATCCAGTTGAGGAATCGAACATAGGACCTGAAGTCTAGATTGATAAACTTGCTACCAAAGCCACCAGTTTGTATAGAGCTACTTCTTAAGCCCTTGAGGTACCATTTTGGGAAATAAACTCTGTCGTTTACTGGTTGGATCCTGAATATAGCAAAAGCTATGAAGAAAGCAAATGCTGTGACTATATTTATTGCTGCTGCTACTCCAATATCGTTTATTGTAGCCATAAAAATGTCTTTATCTTCCTGTACTAGTATACAAAGGAAGAAACAAAGATTCAGACAAAAACTGGGAGAATTACAAGTTTTAAAGTTGGTGTAAGAACGCTTTATTAAAAAAAAAAAAAAAAANGAAAAACCCTTTTTTAAAAAAAAAAAAAAAAAAAAAAAAAGTCGAAACTTTCTCTGTTTTTGATTTATCCAGACAGTATCCAAACAGAAACAAGAACCATCGGTCACAGTCACCAAGACCACTGAAGAAACCAGATTTTTTTTTTTTTTTTTTAATTGGTTAAAGATATAGCAAAACCAGATTCACTTGCATTACCTTCTAAAAGAGGTAAAGACAAACCTTTCTTGTTCTTGTAAGTAAGATTTGAGACCAAAAAAAGGCAGAGACAGAACAGAACAGAAGCAGAAGCAGAAGAAGCGAAGAAGAAGAAGAAAGATTGTGAGTTTTTCAAGATTTAGTGAGAAAAAAGATCAAATATTTTCTTGCCGGGTTTTTAGGAAATATGTCCTGAGTTTCATTCGACGGAAAAGATTACTGCGAATTCATTGTTCAAATCCGTGAAGGAAGGCTAAAAACTGTTGGTTACTTGGCAAAACGTGAGCCTACTGTATTTTATTTCTGAAAGAAAAGAAAAATGAGATGATGCTCTTGCTATGATTGAGACTGATGAGTAGATTGAAACCGTGACAAAAGAAAATGACAAAAGGAAAAATAATAGTAGCACTAATGAAATTGGTGTGTGTGTTTTTTGGAATTGTCTGGTAACGTTTGTATTCTTAAGTTTAAATTGGAAAATTTTGGTTTGGTAATCTAGTGGCTATGATAATTCTAACGCCTTAAAATATGGGGGATAATCTAAAAGTTAATGGACCGCCTCAAGAGAAAGAGACGGTTAGTTTTTAGCGAGTGTGAACAAAATGTCCTAACAAAATATCACAACCACTATATTTTTGATATTTTCTTCAATTTTTTCATTATATTTCCTTTTCTGGGTGGATAATTGAAAACTGATATAGTACCAGTATGGGTCCCGGGTATACTTTCTGTCACAATTTTAGTTTACTTTGGATCCAAACTGTATTTGTAAAAGAAAATTGATTCATTGAATATTAAGAGATTATACCTATTACCTAATATTCTTTTGAAAAAGATTATACCTAATATTGAATACACACAAGAAGAGAATTATAAATCAGATTTGTAAAAACCAACACGTCAGCTAGTTTTTCACTTTATTGTGAATCATTTTTTGTTCTTTTTGTATCATTGGAACACTTCAAAATAAATTGATTCAATCACTTTAATGTTATACCCTTTACTGTTTATGTACATTTTTAATATATTTTGAAAGCGAGAAAATTATTAGGGATTATATTATACTTTGAAAATCGGAATGAATCATTAGTAATATATAAATATATCAGATTTGATTGATTTTTAGTTAGATACGCATAAAATTTAACATCGTATTAGAGTCAATTGGTTTTTAGTTGGATGTTATATGAAATTTCTCACTTATCAATTGTATAATAGATTAGATAATTCTCAACACACTGCACCGAAAAATATGTAAAAGTGTATGATCTCATAGTCAAAAAAGAAAAAACTCATGATGCATATCGATTTTATATTTGATTAATTTCGTTAACCGCTTACGATGTCATAATCAGCTCGCATTGATTTGTTTATTATTTATTATGATAATTTTTCTTTAATTCGTTTCATTTCTATTTTAAATGTTTAATTGCTAACTATAAATTAACCTTGTGTAGTTTTATGTAATTTTGGGAATCCATAAAAAAAATGTAATATGTACTTATGTAGTGATTCAAAAAATTTACACAATGCGAAAATCTTATTGTTATATAAAATTGGCAAATGTCTTCGGATGTTAAACTTGCAATTGTTTATTGCCTTCTCTCTCTCTCTCTCCTAACGAAGTTTATAAACCGGTTTATAGAACTTTTTAGGCACCTAGTAAAATAATCATACAATCCATATTCGTTTTACAATATTCGTACAAACCATATCCATTTACCAATGTGCATAATAAGAAGCTGAATGAAAGGAGTTTGAAAGGAAGCTAATATTACAATGGACTACTTTTTGTGGTTTATTGTCATATTTTCCTCATACGTTATACAAATGTGAAAGAAATAACACGAAAACTCATGTTCAAAAGATATAAAATTTTATAAATATTGTAAGTTTTCCCATAGTTGACTTCAATATTAATCAAAATCCTAAGCGCCCCACAATATTGATATATAAAAAATTGTCTGTAGGATTTGATGGAATTAGCATCCCTTTTGTTAGAATCACAACGCCAAGAAAAATTTTTACCTTCCTCGTCTATAATTTTCTTGGAATCTTCCATTTCTTTGTTTGACAAACATTTAACATGATCAACAAGAAATTTTTTTTCTCTCCTTCCATCCATTTGTATGGTTCCTAGAAAAAATCAACAAGAACAAAAAATTTCTCTCTCCACCCCCCCTATAACAAAGTTTTAAAACCGGTTTATAGAACCTCTTAAGCACCCAGTGAAATAACCACACAACCTATATTCATTTTACAATAATCGTATGAACCATATCCATTTAACAATCTGCATAATAAGAAGCTGAATGAAATGACTGTTAGAAGAAAGGAAGCTAATAATACAATGGATAACTTTTTGTGGTTGACTGTCATTTGTTCCCCATGCGTTTTATAAATGTAAAAGAAACAACACTAAGACTCATGTTCAAAATATATAAAATTGTAGGAATATTGCAAGTTCCCTAAGTGTGTTTGAATATTAATCAAAATCCTAAGCGCCCCACAATATTGATGTATGAAAACTTCTCTGTAGGGCTTGATGGTATTAATATCCCTATAATTAAAATCACAACGGCAAGAAAAATCTTCTCTTCCTTGTCCACAATTTTCTCGGAATCTTCCATTTCTTTGTTTGACAAACGCTTAACATGATCAACGAGGATTTTTTTTTCTCCATCTATCCATTCTCAGGGATCCTAGAATCAATCCTTGCCTTTTCCACAGTTTTTTTTTTGTGTGAATTCATTCACAATGAATTCATTCACAACGGATACATATGTGTTATGAAAAAATAAGTTATTGTCTTATAAACTTATAAATGAATATTAAAGGCTTTTAACTTATGAAAACTCATTTGTTTAATGAAACAAGGAGGTTAGTCTTATAAAACAGTTTTGTAAACCAACTTATAAAACATTTTTATCAGACTTATCCTTGTTTCATCAAACAAATGATAAGTTTAAAGCCTCGTTGTTGTTGGTATACTTTTAAAATCTACATCAACACTATAACCGTTAAGATTCTATAAACCATATGATTTTAAAATCTACATCAACACTATAACCCAAAACACATAGATATGAAATCTCAAGTTGAACACACAGATCTAGAATCTCAACTTCAGAATTTAACACAAATCTTAAAGTATAAACAAACAACGGTTACATATTTAAATCCAAATATTTATTAAACAATATACCCCTAAAAATTAAAATTTTAAATCCTAAATTAAAACGTAGGGTTTATAATGGCTAACCTAATCTCATTTGTAACATTTAGGGTTTGAAATTTTAGGAATTAGGGTTGAATATATGATAATGGTGATGATGATAAATTGTGGGAAAATATTAAAGAAAGGAAAACGATGGACAAAGACAAAAAGGAAAATGTCGACCTTATTCATATAAGAATTTCTCTCATCAAAGAGAAGAGTAATATGATATTTTAACAAATGAAAGTTTGTCATTTTTATATAGGCAAATTGTTTGAGACATTTTTTAAAAAAAAAGTATAGGGAAAATTGTATTCTTAAGATTCTCCTAAATAAAATGGTATGATAGTAGTTATTAAATAAGATAATGGTGTCCCCTCGGGGATAAAAAAAATAAGATAATGGTAAACTACAAAATTTTCAAAACTAAGTTAAAATCCAGTATGAATAACTAATGTCAGTTGAAAAATAAAAGCAAACTCCATATAATTTTTTATGATTATTTTGTGATTATTATATTTATATTTGTTTTACCACTAGTGGGAATGATCAGCCTAAACTTCAGGCAGTGGCTGAATTTGTTGGATAGGTACCACACTGTTATTATTTGGTCGATGTGGAACGCAAAGAAGACTCTTCTCTCTACATTCTGAGTTCAAGGCTCTTATATGGGCGATGACAATCATCATAGAGCACAAGATTCCTTGCTTTTGTTTCCAGATGGACTGTTTGGAGTTGGCACAAATTACCCATGACCCAGACGCATGGCCAGCATTTGACATCATGTTGGAAGTTTTCACCGAGCTCCGAGGATGGTTTCCCTATTTTTCACTCTTCTACATAAGACACGACACTAACTCGAAAGCAAATGGTTTAGCCCATTCGGCTCTTGCTAAACAATTATATTCCAAGTTGGGCAACCATTTATATTAATACGAATATAGCATTAAATTTTCTTTAAAGGCTTATCAAATTTTTTTTGAGAATATGAAACTACTTTTCATCATTCATTTGTCAGTATGTTAATTTTTCTTAAAATACAGTAAATTTCATATTACTATAATCGGACATTACTTGTTTTGTCCTTTTGGTCATGAAAGTAGCACTTTATTCGATATGATCGTGCTTATACAATGTCAATAGAGAGGAGAGCTCCTTTTACAAGAGTATCAACAATCGTATTAGAGTTGCGTGGAATAAAAGAGAAATAAACAGTGGGAAAAAGAGGATTAAGAAGGTAGATATCTTGAAGTATTCCATACACTTCTGGCTTCCATTCCCGAATACTGATCATCAAAATGAGTTGTTGTGAATCAGACTCAAACTTAGCATTGGTGGCCTCCATAGCTAGGAGGTAATTATGGCCTTAGCAGCTAGCACCTAAGGAACATGTCTCCTCGTAGCTGACCGATGTTGGTTAGGAGCTGAGTTGGTTGAGATGATTTCCCATCCAAACCCAGCCTCTTTAGTTTCACTTCTCCAAGTTGCGTCAACCTTACAAGTGAGTTCAGTCTGCTATCAATAGTAGAGATTAGATGGCCAAGACTGAGATGGTGGTGTAATTTTCTCTTGTGCGCTTTGCCATTCTCGGCCAGAAGTGATATCCCTTAGGTTTATGGTTTCAGCGTCACAGTGAAGGTCATTAAAGATCATATCGTTCCATGCTTTACATAGAGCCCAAGCAATCCATGGGTAAAGAGGCCACCGATATATCCATGTTGGTGGTAGATCACTGCTATGTCGTTGGGTGTCAAACCATTGGGCTATAGTTGTGTCTACAAGGAGAGATGGGGATGTTGTGAATGGGCCTTACTCCATACAATTCGCACCATAGGGTGCCAAAGGATGTGGAATGTCGTTACTAGCCCTGGGCATTCGGGTATTCGGGTCGGTTCCGGATATTTTGGTTACGAAGGTTTAAGATCCAATAGGTACTAAAAAAGTTTCGGTTCGGTTCCTATCGGTTCTGGGTCGGTTCGGATAAAGAGGGATAATAACCGTAAAATACTCGAAAATATTCGGTTTCTATTCATAGGAAATTTGAAGTATGACATAGTGTAGTTTGGGATAGCAGTAAGAACTTATTTCAAAAGAGTTTGTTTCCCCACAGAGTACATGAAACGATTTGACCAGCTCACACCTCGCTCTTTAATGCGGTCGACTATTGACGCGAGTAGATCTTTTTTTCTTGCGTCCAAAGTGTTACGGAAGTCTCCTCCCAATTCCTCCTTCTTTAGGTATTTGCAGTATGTGTTTTGCTATGGCTTTCGTAGATGATGGAGTCTTGGATGAGAACGTAATCGCCGAATTTTGACAAGTAATCTTTTGGCCCGACACTACTTTATACTCTTTGATGATCCTCATCAGTTCATTACAGATCCGGATATCTGATTTGCAGAAAAACATAGTGTCATATGTGAATAGCTAGTGGTTTACTCGGCTGCTACCAGGTGAAAATATTATACCTGGATGCGAGCCTGATACTTGCGCTGTACGCATAGCCCCGATAACACCTCGCTCCAGAGAATAAAGATATATGGTGATAAGAGGTCTCCCTGTCGAATTCCACGAGAGGGAACTGCATGTCACTGTTGGGGTGAGCCATTGATGAGGAACGAGTAGCTGACCGTCATTACGCATTGCTTAATTCATTCCACCATTAGGTATGAAAACCAAGGCAGAGAAGTACCACACGTATGAAATCCCATTCCGGCATATCATAAGCTTTACTCATGTCAGTTTTCACTGCCATTGAGCAATATTTTATAGCGCATGAGACTACTAAGTAATGGAGAGTCCCATGGGTAATTAGCACATTATCAGAGATGGCTTGAACCTCCACAAATACTGATTGTTTCTCCGATATTATCAAAGGAAGGATGGGCTGAAGACTGTCAACAACTTCAGCAATGATAATTTAATACACACTACACATGGCGATAAATCGATAATCGCCACTGTTTTTGGTGGCTAATTTTTGGAAATTAATCTCGCATGTGTATCATTGATGTTTATCGGTAGAATATTGGATGTAAACAAGCTTTGTATCTCGATTACTGATGGGATTTTATTTTTACCCGAAATAGGTCCTGCAAGCGCACAAGTCTCGTAGTAGTACTTTAGGGTTGAATCCACATGGAGCAGAGTATACGCAGTAGCGCGTCCAAGTTCACTCAAGCTAAGCAACAAATATAAGATTTTTGTGGTTTTGGATCGATCGACAATATGAATTGATCGATCGATTAATGCGTCTTTCGGTCGAATGCAGAGAAAGCGTTCGATCGATTGATGCCTGCAAATGCTAAAACAAAATAAAACGTGAGATTAATCAATAATAAATGGCGTTAGGAAATCAGGTAATGCATCAGGGAATCGCGGTTTGAATTATTCAGGGTAGTAATATGTGTAGATATTCTAGTTAATGCTAAATAGTTGAATGCATAGATTACAATCTTCTCCCTTGACAGCAACAACCAAAGTAGAATGAATAAAAGAAGAAAACAAATGAAAAGAAACTTGAAAACTATTTAGTCTGGATGTCTGGAAGCTCTGTGAATTTCCTTTTGTTCTCTCTGTCTGAGGCTTCTGTACTTATAGTGCAGAGAGTCGTCCAGGAAGTTGAGACGAATCAGGAAGAAGATTTGGATAAAGATCCAAATATTTGTGTTTATCACTCTACATTCGATCGATTAATATTACTTTAATCGATCGAACATATCTTAAAATGCGTCTTTTAAATCTTCAGTATCTTTTGTGATTATTGATGGGGATTTAGTTTTCGCCCAAAATAGGTCCTGCAGGTGCACAAGTCTCACTGTAGTACTTAGGGCTCGAATCCACAAGGAGCAGAGTGTACGTAGTAGCACGTCCAAGCTCACTCGAGCTAGGCAAAAAAAAAATGAAGTGGTTTGTGGTTTTGGTCGATCGACAGTGTGAACTGGTTGATCGATGAGAACACCTTTCGGTCGATTGTGGATAATGCGGTGATCGATCAATGCCTGAAAATGCTAAAACATAATAAAACGTGAGAGAATTCAAATATTAAAAGCGTTAGAAAGTCATGCAATGAATAAGAGGATCACGGTTTGAATTATCCAGGTAGTAGCTAGTGTAAATATCTTAGTTCAAGCTATATAGTTGAAATCACTATTAATTGACTATCCTTATGGTCAAGCTTAGCCAATCTAGTTCAATTGGTATCTGACTTAACTCTAACATATATCTTTTCAGAAAGAGAACATATGGGCTGATCAACCAATTAATCTAGGGAAACATTCAATAATAAACTATCTTAGATTTCTTTTATAGACTGTATTTGTTTCTTAACGAAATAAAAATTCTCTCGTGTGCCCAAAAAATAAAAATTATCTCTTGCGTCTATGAAAATCAAAACTGAAATTAGGGTTCGGTTTTAATTAAAAAAAACTTGTATGCTATTTTTCTCTATCTCGTGCCATTTTCGGAGGGTAAGTTTGCAAAAAAAATGGAGTTGCAGGGTTATTTTGCACGGTTTTGCATTTTTCCAACGTTGAGGGTAACTTGCAAAAAAAAACGAGTTGAAGGGTTTTTTTGCATTAAACCCTATTATAAAAGAGGGTTCAGAATAGCTTCTCTGGAGTGCATAGATTACATATTTCGTCCTTAAAACAATGATCAAAGCAACATAAAAGTGAAGAAACAAAGAAAAAAAACTGAAAACTATTTAGCCTGGATGTTTGGAAGCTTTGATAATGGTGGTGTTTCTCTGGCTTCAATCGTTTGTATTTATAGGGGAGAGAGTCAAGCTGTTGGCCGAGACAAATCAGGAAGAAATTTGAATTGAGATCCAAATATATGTGTTTATCCGACTATGATCGATCGGTCGCTAATATAATGATCGATCGACTGATATCCAAAACGCGTCTTCTGAAGATTCAGTATCTTCAGTGATTATCTCCAACATATCCTGATATCTTCCCGAATGCAACAGTCTTTATCTGAATTTGTTCTCGAAACTTCCTTGAATTAATGGGCCTTGACCGATCGGTGGGCTTCTCCTCCGGTCGATAGGGCCTTCATTTCATACGGGCTTCTGGATACATCTTCAATGATTTGGTCTTAACTTCTTACCCCTGAGGGCTAATGACTTGATTCCAAGCCCATGTGACAACTAACTCATGTGACTTGATTGTCCTAACTACTCACTTAAATCCAAAATAAATATCTCCTTCATCTGGGCCTGAACTTCTGATGGTGGTCTAGTTTTCACCCAAAATATGTCCTGCAAGCGCACATGTCTCGCAATAGTACTTAGGGACCGTATCCACAGAGAAAGGAATTGTTACGCTGCAAGCCTATTGGATTCAAATCAAGCTAAGATGAAAATATGGGTTTTGGGGGTTTTGATCGATCGATCGGTCGGAACTGTTTTTAATGAAATTTAAGAAACTACTGATGCAAAATGAATACGGTTTAATACAATTAATCTAAGTGTTGGGAATAAGGTATTTCTCTAGAACCACATGCCGAATTATTCAGATCCGTAAGCAGCCTTCGTGTTGAAGTCTTCTTGACTCAATCCCATTCAAGCATAAAGCACATGACCTCAACGAAAGGGCAATCCTGATTTCTATTAAAGAATGGATATGTCAACCATACACATGACTCTCTGGTCGAGATCCGACATGCATGGCTTATCATTTACTCATCAGATCTTCTACCGTAATAGTGTTTTAACGAAGAGAATCTATTATGAAATGCTAGGTGATCAAACTAACAATTCTCAGTTAATTCTAGTGAATATAAAGTTCTTTCAAATGACCAACAAACAATCTATCTACCAAATCATGCAACTATGAAAACCTTGATCCCAACGATAAAATTGCTCTAACATAGATGAAAGAACCATGAAGAGTAAAATAACCATGCAATATATAGAAACAGGGGTTCAAATACAAGAGATTATCTCCCCTAGCAACTATAGAAATGAAAACAATAAAGACTTTAAAGAGCTTTGAAGGCAAAGTGCTCTCTCCTAGAGTTTAGGTATAGTGGAGAGGCACACCCCTTTTCAGAGATGAGAGGTCTCTTTATATAGAGGGTGGAGGACGTCTGAGGGCTTCAGTGAATTGATAAAATCGAATCAGCTGGAGAGAATCAGAATATTTGAGTTTATCTCTTCTAATCGATCGGTCGCCGTGGTATTCACCGATCGATTCGCTTAGTAGATATCCATTTTGTTATCTCTTGAATCTTCTTACGCGCTTTCTGATGTCTTCAGATATTGCTCGAATATATGGAGTGATCTCGTGAAGTTTCTAGAAGTCTTTAGTTGTTATCTCTTTTTAGTCGATCGGTCACTCTGATGATCGATCGATTGGGCCTGAAGAGGTATGGGCTTCAGAAGGCTTCACTTAAATAGGCTGTAACTCCAAGGTTAATTGGTCGAATGACTTGATTCCAGGCTCATGTGATAGCTAAATCACGTGGCTTCCTTGTCTCCAAAGTTCACTTCAATCCAATTTGCGCATGTTCTCGCACTGGATTTCTGATTTGGGCGAGAAATGTCAATCTTTGTGCCTAAAATGCTTACTTCTTCGGAATATACTTTGAAAACATAGAATGGTGAAAATCATAACATTTATCTTAAAATCATTTCGTTTTATCATCAAAAGTACTTGAAATATATAGCAAAAAGTGGTAAAATATCAGTCCTATCAAATCGCCCAGGCTTAGCTTTGTTCGTCCTCGAACAAACAATAAGCTTAAGAAAGAAAAATAAGTTTGAAAATCTGGAAATACCTTTTGTTACCACAACCGTAGTGCTGTGCTTCAATGATTTCAGGCTTATCTGAGGATTCTCGCTTCATAGTCCCACCATAACTCTCCCAACTGGTGCAACGGGAATCTCAACCTGCAAATACCCTAAAGGTACCAAAATTTGACTCTACATTCATTTATATTACGTGAGCTTTCTAACTGGAAAATATCAGCTAGGTAAAACTGGCTCGGTGTGTAATGAGAGGGGGCTAATATTTAGAGGTGAGGCTAATGTGTTTAGGGTTTACCGTACTCAAGAGAAATGCGATATGTTTGCAAAAAACCAAGAGAGATCGGACCGTTGATGGCACAGTTTCCCAATCACTCTCTCCTTAGCTCGGCTTTTTCCTCTCCGAGACTTAGATTCTTCAAAGGAATCTAAAGTCTTCTTGAACCTCCTCGTACTCCTTTAAATGTTTTTCACCTTTCTTCATTTTGACCCCTGATTTCCCTGACCTTTTTGCTAAACAAGTATGGATCATAAAGCTTTTTTTTTTTTTAAAAAAAAGCTTTCACCATATATAGCATGGCACAAATTTTACCTTGATTTTGATGAAATATCACCAGGAAAATCAGCCTTGAAACCTTCTCTTTGAATCTTCATGCATGTATAAAGATCGTGCATGCCCTTTTTCGCCAGTCTTCACGAGTGATTGGAAAACTGAGTTGGTCTCATCTCTCTGGGCCGTTTTACACATACTGCATATAAGATAGGAAAGAAAAGGAGACTGCATGGGGTTTGAAAAGAGGTTAGGTTATGGGTGTGGTAATAACTTAAAATAAGTTGACCATTCAGGATCAACAAGAGAGTGATAAAGTGGATAAGAAGTCCTAAATGGATTTTTTCCCTAGTCTAATACCTCCAACAAGAAAGATTTATAATCTGGTTTAGATCCAAATAAAATAGAATCAGAAATCAGAATTATTAAAGTACGTGCAAACCGAGATGTGCTGGGGAAGTTTGAGTATGGGGTTTCTGAATTGATCGTCCTTGATAAGTCCTGTAAGATTTGTTATTCATCCACAAAAGTGGATGTGAAAACAAGTAAGGTTTGAAAAATAGGACTGAAAATCAAATTTTTCTTTAGAGAAATGCGTTTGAAAATTTTCGAAAATTTCAAAAAGTTTGTCAAAGAGAACCAAAATGAACAAAAGTCATTAGATAATGAGGAACATTCCCCCCAGACTTAAATTACATCGTCCTCGATGTAAAATATGTGGAGCATGGAAAATGAAATGGAAATAGGTATGGTAGGGAACCGTTACCTCATTAGTATCGAAGTTGTGTGTGTAATTCATTTTGGTTTTCGTAATGTGACACTTGGTGAAGAACAATTTCCAAGGTACCGAGATATCCAGTTGTTGTCTCTAATGTCGTATTCATCGAAGAACGAGATGGTCTTCCCTTTTCAGCGCACCCATCGATCGATTGGTGCTTGTATCGATCGATCGTCTTGGCGGAAAAAATTTAAACATTTTTCAGATCCCTCTTTGAGTAGTGGTTTTCAATCGTGCGGTTTATCCGCAGCGTGCGTTTGAATGGTTTTTCTCCATAACTTCTGTAAAATGAAAATCACAAAACAAAGAAAAAAACATACTACATGGATAAAATTCATGTTTTTAAACATTACTGAAATAAGATAAAGATAAATATAAGTCTGAATTAAAATGAAAAAGACGTAAAAATAAAGAAAATAAAGAAAAGAAAAGAAAAGAAAAATGATACTCATTAACTCTAAGATCGGGGGCTGCGGCTCCGGTAGGTCTGGCTCTGCAGGGCGGCAGTTTTGGACACCATCTCGATGCCCGGAAATGCCTTTCCGTATGGCTTCCCGACGGGTGTAACCCGTGGAGCCATGGTCTCACTCCTCGTGCTAGAGCAGACGGCCTCGTATTGGCCTGCTAGTCTCTCTGAACGTCTAGCCATATGCAAATATTAGTAAATTAATTAGTGACCAAAAGTGTCTTGAAATATTCGTAAAAATTCTAAACTTGAACGTAAAATATTAAACAGTAACTGAAACTTAAGATGATTATTTAAACTAAAATTAAAAAAAAAAATTATTTTCTACCAAAATCATCTATTTATTCTATTTTTTTTTTAATTAACCACAACTTCTAAAAATATTCTAAAAAATAGCATGATCAACTAGATTTTACAAGCTAATTTATGCAAAAATAAAAATCGATTTTTAATTTTTTTAAAACAATCTGTCTTTTCTAAAAATCTAAATCTAGCAATTTTCAAAATTTCAACAAAATAATGAATCCAGGGCATAAAACTAAGCTAAACTATCATACAAACAACTTTGCAAGAGAATCACTAACTAAACCAAAAAAATCAATTTTTCCTACCTATGGCCGAATTCTGAAAACTCCAGATTCGAACACTTACCTCGGTTTTTTATTGAAATTGATAGTTGGGTTATAAAAAGGAGTGAAAATTGAGCGGATTCAGACTTTGAATCGATCGATTCCAACGATTTTTTAGAGAGAGAATCAAAAAGGGAATATTTTGTTTTGTTTGGGGTATAAAAAAAAGGACAGTCGAGGGTTTGAAGAAGAAGGGTGTCGGGCGCGTGAGCGCCACGCACGCGCGTCACTGACACGCGAACCTACCTGTCATTCGATCGATCAATGTTCTGGCGATCGATCAAATGGTTATTTGCTCGATCGATTCCCACTGTGTTCGATCGATCAAATAGTTGTCTATATTCCTCTTCACAATTTCCTGGTTTTTCCCTGCACAATGACTTAAAAACAAATTAAAGTAAAGAATATTAACAGTACGTACCTGAATTTTTCTTATGTTTATGTCTTTAGCTTGACATTCACCGTGCAGGTGAAATGAGCTGATTCATTAAATCCTTGTCTCGAAGTGGATCAGGTAGTTTGTTTTTAACAATGTCCATTGTCAATACAACTGATCCATGATTCATTCTAGGATCTCCATCTAAAATTAGTATGGCCTCTTTCCGAAAGAATGCCTTTTCACCATGCTATTTCGATCCTTGTGATGATTGATCCAGAAAATTTAAGAGTACTCGGGTTTATTAAAGAGTTGGGTACCTCTGGCTCTTCTTTATTTTCATTACTGGAAGCGTCATCAAAGACTCCTCCATTGAATGTGTTTTGAAGTGCGTTGAGAGTGACACTGAAGTCCTTCTTTGATTCTTTCTTTGATTCCTTGGGCTTGTAACCTTTCTTAGTTATGCTGCTTAGGTTATGTGGTGCGTCCAGGCAGTTGAACGGTGAGTACTTCTCATCGATAATCTCAGAGTGCGAAGTCATTTGGATTCTTTCAACGTGTTCTTCATTCTTATGCGATCGATCGGTGAGTTCATGCGTTCGATCGATGGTGCGTTCATTTTGAATTTTATGAACTCCCATCATGTTGTAATCAAAGGCGAAGCAATCTTCCAGGCTTGTATCATAGAACTCAGAAGAGACGTTAGTTTTAAAAGATGTACATGGAGTAAGTGTTACTCTCTTGAGTGCTTCATTTTCTTGCTCAAGCTCCTTTATCCTTCATTTAAGTGATGTAATCTCCTCATGTTGTTCCTTGATCTTTCTGTCTTTACTCTCCAGAGTGAATGCATAGTCTTCAAATGCTGTATATGTGACAATACAATCAGGTTTAGGCAAATTAAAGACATTCATAAGTGGTAAGGCATAAGAGCTTGGATCATGTGGTCTGAGTTGTGCTGTTTCCTCCTCTTCAAGTTCAGAGGATCGGCCTCATTCCTTGATCAGCTTTAAGGTATTTGCTCGTCCTTCACCTATTCTACTGAATCTGTCTTCCAGTCTTGCTCGTCCTTCACCTATTCTCTTGAATCTGTCTTCCAGTCTTGCTTATGATTCCTGCATCATCTTTTTCATTCGTTGATAACATGCAAATGATATCCCCGGTAACTCCTCAGTAAAGGAATATGGATTCCTTGCGCATTCTATAGCCATATTGTCCATTCTTCTTCAAGCTAGTACCTGAATTAAAAGAAGGGATATATGCAAAAACTGAAAAATTAAATATGCTGAAAATAAGAGATAAATGCAAAAGAAATGCAGTAAAGGGAAATTTTTAGTTTGGATTCTAGTCCGGAGCTTGAAGGTAACAATGATAAATCAACCTTTCCCCGACAACGGGGCCAGAAAACTCGATGATGGTTTAGTTTTCACCCAAAATATGTCCTGCAATCGCACATGTCTCGCAGTAATACTTAGGGATCGTATCCACAAAGAAAGGAATTACTACACTGCAAGCATATAGGATTCAAATCAAGCTAAGATGCAAATATGATTTTTGGGGGTTTTGATCGATCGATTGAGTTGTTGATCGATCGGTCGGAACGGTTTTTAATGAAACCTAAGAAACTACTGATGCAAAATGAAAATGGTTTAATGCAATATCTAAGTGTCGGAATAAGGTATTTCTCTATAAAAACAAGCCGGATTATTCAGATTTGTAAGCAGCATTCATATTGAAGTCTTCTTGACTCAATTCCATTCAAGCATAAAGCACATGACCTCAACAAAGGGGTAGTCATGATTTCTACTAAAGGATTGATATGTCAACCATACACATGACTCTCTGGTCGAGACCCCACATGTATAGCTTATCATTTACTCATCAGATCTTCTACCTAATGGTGTTTTAGCGAAGAAAATCTATTATGAAATGCTAGGTGATCAAACTAACAATTCTCAGTTATATCTAATGAATATAAAGTTCTTTCAAATGACCAGCAAACAATCTATCTACCAAACCATGCAACTATGAAAACCTTGATCCCAACGATCAAATTACTCTAACATAGATGAAAGAACCATGAAGAGCAA
Organism: Aurinia saxatilis; assembly: GCA_900406295.1. Taxonomy (NCBI): domain Eukaryota; kingdom Viridiplantae; phylum Streptophyta; class Magnoliopsida; order Brassicales; family Brassicaceae; genus Aurinia; species Aurinia saxatilis. The sequence goes on along the minus strand of OVAP01000334.1, from coordinate 19,757 downwards.
AATAATCATGCAATACATAGAAACATGGGTTCAAATACAAGAGATTATCTCCCCTCGCAACTATAGAAATGAATACAATTAAGACTTTTAAGAGCTTTGAAGGCAAAGTGCTCTCTCCTAGAGTTTAGGTAGAGTGGAGAGGCACACCTCTTTTTAGAGACGAGAGGTCTCTTTATATAGAGGGTGGAGGACGTCTGAGGGCTTCAGTGAAGTGATATAATCGAATCAGCTGGAGAGAATCAAAATATTTGAGTTTATCTCTTCTGATCGATCGGTCGCCGTGGTATTCACCGATCGATTCGATCAGTAGATATCCATTTTGCTATCTCCTGAATCTTCTCACGCGCTTTCTAATGTCTTCAAATATTGCCCGAATATATGGAGTGATCTCGCGAAGTTTCTAGAAGTCTTCAGTAGTTATCTCTTCTTGGTCGATCGGTCACTCTGATGATCGATCGATTATGCCTAAAGAGTAATGGGCTTCAGAAGGCTTCACTTAAATGGGCTGTAACTCCAAGGATAATTGGTCGAATGACTTGATTCCAGGCCCATGTGACAACTAACTCATGTGGCTTCCTTGTCTCCAAAGTTCAATTCAATCCAATTTGCGCATGTTCTCGCACTGGATTTCTGATTTGGGCGAGAAATGTCCATCTTTGTGCCTAAAATGTTTACTTCTTCGGAAAATACTTTGAAAACATAGAATGGTGAAAATCATAACATTTATCCTAAAATCATTTGGTTTGATTATCAAAAGTACTTGAAATCTATAGCAAAAGTGGTAAAATATCAGTCCTATCAGCTTCTGATGTTGGTTTGTTGGACTTGGTAGAAAACGCTCATTTGTGACCTAAAATGCATTATTTTCACAAAAACACTTTGCAAACAGAGAAATATGAAATCCAGTGGTTTATGTTTCAAATCAAATAGTTTCTTCAGAAAAAGCACCAAACATTCATATAAAAAAGCGGTAAAATATTATCCCTATCAAATCCCCAGACTTAGCTTTGTTCATCCTCGAACAAACAATATGCCAAGAAACGAAAATAAGTTTGAAAAGTTAGGAACTCGCTTACTTGTACCATAACTTAGAGGCCGCAACTTCGTGATGGTCATCTCGATAATCCTACCAAAAGTTCTCATCTCATACTCCCGCCACAACTCTCCCAACTGGTCCAACAAGAATCTCAACCTGCAAATACTCTAACTACACCAAAATCTGACTCTCTACATTCATTATTATTGTGTGAGCTTTCTTTACTGGAGAGTATCAACTAGGTAAAACTGGCTAGATGTGTAATGAGTGGAGGCTAATATTTAGAGGTGAGGGTAATGTGTTTAGGTGTTACCGTACTAAAGAGAAATGCGATATGTTTGCAAAAAAGCAAGAGAAATCGAACCGCTTGATGGCACAGTATCCCAATCACTCTCTTCTTAGCTCGACTTGTTCCCCCCCC
>OVAP01000334.1:0-18273 GCA_900406295.1 Aurinia saxatilis | reverse complement strand
CCCCCCCCCCCCAGACTTAGATTCTTTTAAGGGAATCTGAAGTCTTCTTGAACATCCTTCGACTCCTTTAAACGTTTTCTAACTTTCTCCATCTTTGATCCCTGCTTTCCCTGGCCTTTTTGCTAAACAAATATGGATCATAAAGCTTGATATATATATTTTTTTTCAAAAGCTTTCGCCATATATAGCAAGGCACAAATTTTACCTTAATTTTGATGAAGTATTACCAGAGAAATTAGTCTTGAAACCTTCTCTTTGAATCTTATGCATGTATTAAGATCGTAGCATGCTTTTTCGCCAGTCTTCACGAGTGATTGGTAAACTGCGTTGGTATCATCTCTCCGACCGTTTTACACATACTGCATATAAGACAAGAAAAGAAAAGAGACTGCATGGGGTATTAAAAAGGTTAGGTTTATGGGTGTGGTATCAACTCAAGGTAAGTTGACCATTCAAGATCAGCAAGAGAGTGGTAAAGTGGATAACAAGTCCTAAATGGATTTGTTTTTCCTAGTCTAACACCTCCAGCAAGAAGGATTTATATTCCGGTTTAGGTTCAAATAAAATATAGTAAAAAATCAGATTCATTAAAGTACGTGGAAATCGAGATGTGCTGGGGAAGCTTGAGTTTGGAGTTTCTGAAACAAGTGCCTCGGGGCAGTCTTGTAAAGATGGTCACTAGGTCGCAAAATCCAGATGTGAGTAAGGTCCTTATTCCAGACCTGGGTTGACTCAACAAAACACTTTTGACTCGATAATTTTTTTTTTTAAATGGGTGCAAAAAGTGCGTAAAAAGAAACAAGCGAGTTAGATAACGAGGAATACCCCCACACTTGAATAACATCGTCCTCGATGTTGACAAGCTGTGAGAGAAAAATGGGAATTGAAATGGATTGAAATAGAAATGGAATATGGATTTTACCTTGTCGTCTTCGAGTGTATCGAATGACCTTCTTTGTATTATTGGAATTGAAAGGAATTTACAGGGAATAAGAGAAGATTTATACCTGACGACATCAGTATATCATCATCATTCGTGTTGAATTGAGGAAGTGTTCATCCTTCTGAGTCTTCATCAATCGACACAACCATCAATCGATCGAGTCACAATGTGATTCTCCTGATTTCTGACTCTCTTTCGATTAGTGTCGAAGCGCACACCATTTTCCTGGATCATTAGTTGATTCGAATCAGTGGGCTCTGGCTCGCCATTGAAACAATGAAATGAAGCTTATGTCTAATCCCGTTTTTCTTCATCAGCACACTGAAAGCTCTATTGACGAAATGTTTCCCCCATCACTTATCACCATTCGGGGCACTTCAAAGCGTGGGAAGATAATTGTTTTGAATAGCTTGATGACTACAACGGCGTCATTTGTTGGCGTTGCTACCGCTTCCACCCATTTGGACACGTAGTCCATTGCTACTAGGATGTATTCTTTCCCGTTAGAGGCAGGGAAGAGTCCCATGAAGTCTATCCCCCATACATCGAATACATCGACTTCTAGGATGAAATTTTGTGGAGTTTCGTTCCGCTTGCTGATGTTCCCCATTTTTTTGCATGCGTCACATTTGGATATGTATGAATGTCCATCCTTAAACATAGTTGGCCACCAGAAGCTGGCTTGAAGCACTTTCGAAACCGTTTTGAACATGGCAAAGTGTCCTCCGTAATCTGCAGCATGGCAACCTTTTAGAACTCCTGGAATTTCTTCTTCTGGGATACATCTTCGGAAAAGGCCATCAGAGCAATTCTTGTATAGGTAAGGTTCATTCCAATGATATTGTCGGATTTCTCTTAGGAAATTTTTCTTCTTGTATCCTGTGAAAAAGGGAGGTTCAATGTTAGCTGCTAAATAATTTGGAATGTGGTTGTACGAGGGCGACTCCAGGACATGTTGCTTGGGGACTAATGGCAGCTGTTCTTCTATTGCGAACACTTCTAGTCTGTTTATGTTTTCATCCATCAGGTCATCACAAATGGGCACCCCTTCATCGATTCTCATTCTGGAAAGATGGTATGCTTCTCCATTGTTGGTGCCCTTCTTGTCTACTATTGTCAGGTCAAATTCCTGTAGAAGCAATGCCCATCGCAACAAGCGAGGTTTGGAGTCTTTCTTCTTTATCAGATGACGAAGAGCACCGTGATCAGTGTGGACAATGATTTTTGAACTGACGAGGTATGGACGAAACTTCTATAAAGCGAAGATGACAGCTAGACTCTCCTTTTCACTAGTCCAGTAGTTGCATTGAGCGTCATTTAGTGTCCTACTTGCATAATGTATGACATGCAACTTCTTGTCTTTCCTTTGTCCCAAGACTGCTCCCACGGCATAGTTGTTGGCGTCACACATAATCTCGAAAGGCTGTGTCCAGTCAGGTGGTTGAACTACTGGTACCGAGATCAGGGCTGCTTTTATTCTCCTGAACGCGTCCCGACATTCATCAATTAAATCGAAGGGTATGTCCTTGCATAATAATGTTGTGAGTGGCCGAGCCGTCTAAGAAAAATCCTTGATGAATCTCCTGTAAAAACCTGCATGTCCCAGAAAACTACGAATGCTTTTACATTATTAGGGGGCTGTAGCTTTACCATTACCTCGATTTTTGCCTTGTCCACCTCTATTCCTTTTTCAGAGCAAGACCTGCTCTGCGTTATTAAGTTTATTGTTTATAATGACTATGTACGTAGAATTTTCTCCAAGATATGCGTACCGTAATCCAGGTGGTAGAGGTTTGCGCTCGATGTTTGAGAATTTTCTCCAATCCCACGGGTCGGCTATCTTAAGAGGGCACTCGATTACCTTGTTCGGGGGCTGAATCTAGTTGATGTCACGTTCGTCTCCTTCGTACGACAGGGTTGTCGAAGCAATCATCCTATCCCACTTCTCTTCATGATTCAGAGTTAACCCCTCTTCAATGGTTTGGTGGTGTTCGTTGACCTCTTTCGATTTGAGCTCTTCGTGTTCCTCTGGTTCATTGTTACTTATATCCCTATAAATCTGCATTATTTCATCTTCGATCGTGTTAACATGATATACATGTCCATCTATCCTCGAGTTTTTGTGGCTCTTATTCACGTCGAAGTCTAGCAACATGTCTCCTACTTTGAGGTTCATTGTCCCTTCCTTTACGTTGATGAGAGCTCCCGCCGTTGCAAGGTACGGCCTTCCGAGAATTAATGGATCCTTTGGTTGTGTCAAAATCAAGGATTATAAAGTCAGTGAGTATAAGACATCCCTTAACGTATACCTCAACATCTTTGAGCATTCCTATTGGTCGTCTAGTAGATCTATCAGCAAGAACCAGGGTGATTTTAGTTTCATGGAAGTCACTCATCCCGAGGCGTTTGGCTACTGAATGAGGCATCATGTTTACACTGGCTCCCAGGTCACACATAGATCGTGGGAAAGTTACTGCATGGATTGTACAAGACAAGACAAAGCTTCATAGGTCTTCCAACTTTTCTGGCATTCCATCTTGTAGCGCTCTTCTGTTTTCCTTGGATATCATCATCACTCCTCTTTCTATGGTAATGCTGTTTGTGACTATCCCCTTCAGGTACTTTCTTAGAGAAGGTATCATGCTGCAGGGCTTCGACAAGTGGCAAATTGAGGACGAGCTGGTCTATGAGCTCTCTCAATCTCTTCTCCTCTTTTTCCTTCTTTTTGCTCTTGAGTGAACCTGGGAAAGGGATTCTGAGAACATGAGTAGGTACTTCATCATTCTGTTGCGGGGGTGTTTACCTTTGTTTGTGCTGTTGTTGGGTATTCATCATGATATCTGGCCTTTTTGCTCTTCGACACCGGATCAGGCAGTTCATCAGTTTCCTTAGGATACTCCATCTCCTTATAAGATTTACCATTTCTCAAGGTTACTGCTGTGGTGGCTGGGACCCTTCAGTATACCAGACTTGGCTACCTTCATCTGGAGGGCGATCAGGTCGTCCGTAAGTAAGGTTGTCAAAATTTCTCCTTCCTTCACTAGCTTTGAGAGATTGTCGTCCACTTGCTTTATCAATTGCCTCTCCATTTTCTGTATTTTACTGAAAAAAAGAAGTGATCAACTTGCTTACTTTGCTTGAATTGCTATAGTGCAAAGTCGCCTCATTTATCTGGGCAGTGACGTAGTCGATCGATTCGTTCGAGGGATCGATCGGTCAGAGGTTGTACTGGTCGGATTGGAAGCCTTGATCTCCATCAACCTTGGTTTTGTATGTGTGGGTCTACCTTGTGTGACTCTTTTGTTTCTTGACTCCACGCTTTGTAAGAACCCTGCTTTCGAATCCTGTTTTTCGATAAATGATTCGAGCTTGTCTTTGAGCTTCCGAAATTCTTTGATTGGCACGTAAGAGTCGTCCCTTTGGTCTGCCACCTCTGGTTCGTTGTTCAGATTACTGGCGACCATGTTCCTAATAAGTTCGACTCCTAATGCTTCCGATGTCATCGAGAAGTCACCTTTACTGGCGGCGTCTAGTGTCCGTTGGTGTCGGATGTGAATCCCTATGTAGAATGTGTTGAGAAGGTTTTCGCTACTGAACCCATGATGTGGGCAGTCCCTAGTATATCCTTTTAGTCGATCCCATGACTCATGAAATCTTTCATTGCTCCCTTGCTGGAATCTCTGAATCAAGTCTCGAAAAACTTTCCAACGAGACCTTGAGAAGAATTTGTTAACAAATGCATTCTTGGATTCTTCCCAGTCTTCGAATGTTCCGTTTGGGAGTGAGAGAAGCCCCTGAAGGGCTTTATTCCTTAATGAGAAAGGAAATAGGCGAAATCTGAGTTCTCCAGACGACATTCCACCGACTTGAGTGGTGCTGCATATTTCTTGAAAACTGTCTAGATGGTCCATAGGAATCTCCGAGTATAGGCCCTCGAACTTACTTTGTTCCACCAATGCCACCACTTGCGTCTTGATGTGATACTCTCCTATCCTCGGCTCTCGAGTTTTAAAGGATAAACGTACTTGAAAGGTCCTTCCGGGCATATCATATCCTGCAATTGTGTGAAAAGGATTATGCATACTATTAATAAACTTCTTTTTTTTTTTTTTGAAAAATGAAGAATAAAGAACGGAAATGAGATATGAAAAGGAAAAACAAAAAGTGAAAATGCTTAGTCTAGAGCTAGCTTGTTATGCTAGTGGTCAACCGTTGCTCCTCGGCAACGGCGCCAGAAAACTTGATGAAGATTTAGTTTTCGCCCAAAATATGTCCTGCAAGCGCACATGTCTCATAGTACTACTTAGGGGTCGAATCCACAGGGACCAGAGTGTACGTAGTAGCACATCCAAGTTCAATCGAGCTAAGCTACAAAATGAAGTGGTTTGTGGTTTTGGTCGATCGACAGTGTGAACTGGTCGATCGATGAGAACACCTTTCGGTCGATTGCGGATAATGCGGTCGATCGATCAATACCTGAATATGTTAAAACATAATATAACGTGAGATAATTCAAATACTTAAAGCGTTAGGAAGTCAGGCAATGCATAAGAGGATTACGGTTTGAATTATCCAGGGTAGTAGCTAGTGCAAATATCATAGTTTAAGCTATATAGTTGAAATCACTATTAACAGTCTATCCTTATGGTTAGGCTTAGCCAGTCTAGTTCAATTGGTATCCGAGTTAACTCTAACATATATCTTTTCAGAATGAGAACCTATGGGCTGATCATCCAATTAATCTAGGCATTAAGTTCAAGAAATCAAATTCTACTAAACTATAAATAGTAAAGCTTAATGGATCTCTTACTCTAAGTGGTGTATTAGTAGCAGGTTTATCCTATGATTATATTAAGATCTGTTATGAACATAAGCCTACAAACTAATCATTACACAACCCTATTGCCTCTCTACCAAACCATGATTACTCCTATCAAAACCATATTCTTAACTAAAAGACTACTCAAATATAATAAAAGCAAACATGATGACAATGAAAATTGCTTATTATAAGAAAGAGTTTAGAATGGCTTCTCTCAAGTGCAGAGATTACAAACTTCGTCCTTGAAGCAATGATCAAAGCAATAATAAAATGAAGAAACTAAAAACTATTTAGCCTGGATGCCTGGAAGCTTTTGAGTATTTTTTTAATTCTCTTTGGCTTAAGTCGTCTGTATTTATAGGGGAGACGGTCGAGTAGTTGGTCGAGATGAATCAGGAAGAGGATTTGGATAGGAATCCAAATATTTGTGATTATCCTATCTCAATCGAGCGGTCGCCATTATTTTAATCGATCGGTGGATATCTGAAATGCGTCTTCTGAAGATTCAGTATCTTCACTGATAACTCCCCAAATGCAACGGTCCTTATCCGAATTTGTTCTTGAAGCTTTCTTGAGATAATGGGCCTTGATCGATCGGTGAGCCTCTGCTCCGGTCGATTGGGCCTTCATTACTTGCGAGCTTCTGGATACACCTTCAATGATTTGAGCTTAAATTCTTACACTTGAGGGCTAATGACTTGATTCCAAGCCCATCTGACAGCTAACTCACGTGGTTTGATTGTCCTAACTCCTCACTTCAATCCAAAATAAACATCTTCTTCATCTGGGTCTGGACTTCTGATGTTGATTTGTTGGACTTGGTAGAAAATGCCCATTTGTGACCTAAAATGCATTATTTTCATAAAAACACTTTGCAAACAGAGAAATGTGAAATCCAATGGTTTATGTTTCAAAACAATCGTTAAAAAAACCAAAAATTCGTATCGAAAAGCAGTAAAATATCATTCCTATCATGAAGAAAAAAAGAAAAGAAACTTAAAACTATTTAACCTGGATGCCTGGGAGCTTTGTGAGAGGTGGTGTTTTTCTCTGGCTTTAGTCGTCTGTATTTATAGGGAAGAGAGTCGAGCTGTTGGCCGAGATAAATCAGGAAGAGATTTGGATTGAGATATAAATATTTGTGTCTATCCGGCTCTGATCAATCGGTCGCCAATATAATGATCGATCGACTGATATCCAAATCGCATCAATATCTTCAGTGATTATCTCCAATATATCCTGATATCTCCCCGAATGCAACGGTCTTTATCTGAATTTGTTCTCGAAGCTTCCTTGAATTAGTGGGCCTTGACCGATCGGTGGGCCTCTCCTCCGGTCGATTGGGCCTTCATTTTATACGGGCTTCTAGATACACCTTCAATGATTTGGGCTTAACTTCTTACTCCCGAGGGCTAATAACTTGATTCCAAGTCCATGTGACAGCTAACTCACGTGGTTTGATTGTTCTAACTACTCATTTCAATCCAAAATAACCATCTCCTTCATCTGGGCCTGGACTTATGATGTTGATTTGTTGGACTTGGTAGAAAACGCCAATTTGTGATATAAAATGCATTATTTTCACAAAAACACTTTGCAAACAGTGAAATGTGAAATCCAATGGTTTATGTTTCAAATCAAATAGTTTCTTCATAAAACCAAAAATACATATCGAAAAGCGGTAAAATATCATCTCTATCAATTATCTACAACAACTTCTGATATCTCCTCAAATGCAACGGTCCTTATCTGATATTGTTCTCGAAACTTCTTGTGAATATTGGGCTTGGTCGATCGGTGGGCCAAAAATGCTCGATCGATCGAGTCTTCATATCCAGTGGGCTTCTTGATGCATCTTCAATCATTTGGGTTTAATTTCTTATTCATGAGGGTAAAGGACTTGATTCCAAGCCCATGTGACAGCTGACTCATGTAGATTGCATGTCCTAACTCCTCACTCAAATCCAAATAAATCATCTTCTTCATCCGGGCCTGGACTTTTGATGTTGAATTGCTAGACTTGGTTGAAAATGTCTATTTATGACTTAAAAAACCGTATTTCCACAAAAACATTTTGGGAACAGAGAAGTGTGAAATTCGATAGTTTATGTTTCAAATGAAATGGTTTCTTTAAGAAAAGCACCGAAAATCTATAATAAAAAGCGGTAAAATCACCCTATCAATTACCATCTCTGTTTCCATTTTTTTCCAATTAGCTTGGAAGAATCTAACATGGAAACCATCTGGTCCCGGGGCTTTGTCTCCAGGGATTGATGAAAAGCTCTCTTTTTTTTTTTTTTAATTTATGCAGTCCTCGGTGTCAAGTGGAGACGATGATTCATATCATCAATGATGATGGGTTGTAAGACTTGATGGACCGAGTCTAAGTTTTGGGGTTGTTAGGCCAAGAATAAATCCTGGTAACACGCCTGAATGACTTGGGTAATCTGGTCATCTTTGTATACACATTGACCTGCCTGGTTTTTAATAACCGAAAACCGTTTAATAACTCTGCGACCACGAGCAATAGCGTGGAAGTAAGATGAATGTTTTTCTCCAGACTGCAACACAAAGGATATGGCTTCGTTGCCACCGGTAGCTTTCGTCGGCCTCATAGCCATGAGGATTAATTGATTCACCTCAGAGATCCGTTCCTTATCACGTAAAGGATGAAAAAGAACTTGCTCTAGTTCATGCTGATTTGTTTTAATACGCCGCAGGTTGTTCGATTTTTCTCTTTAGAACATTTGATAATAGCCTTGCGGCAAAAAAGCTATTTTGCGATCAATAGGTAAACCAACGGAGGCTTTCCATTTATGCCAGACAATTTGCTTCATTTCCGCATTATTTTCTTAAACTTCTATTGAAGCGGAAGCGGAATGTTCTCTGTTTTAATTCTTGTATCATCAAGATAAGTAAGAATTGGGCGGTGGTCAGAGTCTTCATATCGCATGTACTCACTTCTACATGAAAGAAACAAGTTCATCCATTCACTATTGGCTAGAGAGCGATCCAAGCGACTGCAAATAAAGCGATCATGGCGATAGGCTTGCCATTACAGTGGATCCCTAGAGAATTGGAGATCAAAGAGCTTAGATTCCAAGAGGAATGATTGGAACACAGAGAAGGAGCCTTTTGCTTCAGCACGTCCACCCAATTTTTTATCGTTGTGGGTGATGTCGTTGAAATCACATGTGAGGAACCAAGGGCCCCCACGGGATTCATGTAAGGCATGTAACAAACTCCAGACGGCATGGCGTTTAGTATGGTCCGGATCTTCATAGATAAATGTCACATGAAATCATTTATTTTCATATGTATTGTGTGTATCAATGTGGTTCTTGTAATAAGATAAAACTCTTAGATTAACTTCCTGTTTCCAAGATAATACAAGGCCTCCATTACGTCCAATAGGAGATACAAAAAAAAAAAAAAAAGAGAAGAATAGTTCATATGTTGTAATTTACGCAAAAAGTCATTCAGGCCTTTTATCTATGTGGGGAATAAATATTCAACTGTATCTCTCTTAGTCTACGAATTGTTGAAGTACTCCCTAATCCTTAAATATTCCAGCTTCCAACTCTCATTGAGGATTGGATGATTTCTGGGAAACCATCGAACTTTTTTTCACAGCGGGAATAATTTTGTGAGGAAGAGAAGCACGAGAGAATGGAGAAGTGGTTTCCTCTGAATGAGGGATGTTTTGAGATTTCTACCTCTTTCGAGGTGATATGTGAGCTTGGACAGCCACCCTTTTCTCAGAATTGGCTCATATCAATTGAGTTAGGCTGTTCAGCAATTTGCGTTTCGCAGGCGCCCTGCATGGTTTGCGTTAAGGTGGTCCTTGTTTAGCAGGTTCTGTTGTTGCAACTGAAGCTTGTTTATTGCCCAGTCTGGGACTTGCTCGAAGTCGCATAGATAGTTAAGCCATGTAGGGTCCTCAATATGATCAACATCATTTAGGTCTGCCTTTGCAAGATAAGAGGAGTTCACCATTCCAAAAATTTTCCTTGCTCCTCAGCACGTAGAATATGTTCTTTCCTTGTTGTGCTTTCGATAGGATCACTACATCTAGCATAATGTTGCAACATGTTGCGGACATCAATTAAAACGTTCTCATCAGATTTGTGAGACTTAGGATACGTCTCAATTGGTTCAGTGGTTCCTCTTTCTTGAGGAGCCCAGTGAGATCTTGTGGAACTGTTCTGGCTATGGCAAACCTGAGTAGATCCATGAGGATTTGTTGTTATCATTCTCAATGATTGGATAGCCATAAATTTTCTCGTGCCTATTATGGATAGGGCAGCGATCTTTTTGAGAAGTGTATTGTGGTGAAGGGCCTCTAGACATGGTTCTGTCACGGTGCTCATGATGTGAACGACTATGAGAAGGTCTGGTCTCCCTTACACCATGCGTATGTATCATTGTGGAGATCGTCAAGGGGAGCGAGCACGAGAGTATCGATAGTCACTAGCAAGTGGTCGTATTTCACTACTTCTACCATATGATCTTGGTGAGTAGACTCGATTCTGAGGTCTATAGTATTCTCATCCACGAGTAGACCATGATACAGACTGAGTTGATTGGGTAATCAATCTAACGGGTGGACCATATGCTCTGTTATGGGAAAGCTTGTAAGAGCAGTCCTTTTCATGAGTTAAACGATTGCAAAAAGAGCAATGTTTATCAAGACATTTGTACGTTAAGGTGATAACCTTTTCCTCACCATTCAGGAACTCCAACGTGGTTTTCTTGATCAAAGGATTAAAGCAGTTTAGTTGAACTCAAACTCTAACAGTAGTAGAGGTGTTATCAGTTCCTTAAAGGTGCCCTAATTCCTCTTTGGTGCTGGTCACGGTAGGCACAATGATATAGTGAAAAGGATATCCTGTAATTTGATCCAAAACGGGATCTGGTTGGGGAAATATGGTGCCAAGGAAAGTTCTCAACGTTGTATAACAATATTGCAAATTGGAACTGAAAGAGACCGTTTCCGAGATCAGATCCAATAGGTATGTAGGGGAGACACCAGTAGTTTTCTAGGTAAGGTATCAAGGACCAAATCCTTTGAGTCTTAGAGTTCAGTACTCTACCGATCAGAGTAAGATCATGTTGCCGTATGAGAGCAGAATTATCGACCCCAAGGATTCGAATCCTCTTACAAGGGGAGGAAGGCTCCATTATGGCTTTGCCTTTCTCTTCGTAGGTTAAACAACGAGATATGTTTGTTGCGTGGTATCAAAGTTAGGGTTCAGAGGGGTGAAACCCCTAAGAAAGGTCTTCACCAGAAAGTGAGATGGATATGGATGGTCACTCATAAGCTAGTGTGGGATGTAGGCACTCAGAAATATAGATTTGGATTGATCTGGTAGAAGCAAGGAGCAGAAGCCACCGTTGAGAGGCTATAGAAGAGAATCGCCTTCAAGATCACCAACAACCATAGGATTATGTTTTTTTTGTGTTTATTTTTAAAAAATTACTGCACAAATCATCCGACATTACTATTTACAAACTTTTTTTGTTGTCAACTAAAATATTTGATAAGAGAATTTGGTTACAAACGGTTTACATACGGGTTTGGCTCAACAACACAAATACAATAAATTCAGGACAGGTGCGAGCCACGTGACAAAGATGCCTAGATCGGAAGCATTCTCGCGTGTTCCAGAGAGATCAATCTTCAACCATCGCAGTTCTTTTTCGAAGCCCTTAGCCACCGTTGAACACAGTAATTCTTCTTTCTCCTGTTGATTGCCGTGTTTGATCTTTAACAATCCATTTAGATTAAGACCGAGCTGAATTGAATTAATTAGCTCTTGGAAGAAAACTTCATTCAACTCTTTCTTCAAATCAACAGTAATTAAAACAAATCAACTAAAACTTAAAGTAACGATCATAAAGATATTATGAGCCATTATAAAGACTCAAACCCTCTACACATATTAAAGAGATTATAATCTCTTAGAAGATAGGAAATTTTTTATTTTTTCTCTCTAAAGATCCACTATTTTAAAGAAGAACAGATTGGAAGATCTATGAAATCGGGATGTAGTTTTCTCCAATTCTATTGAGAAAGCTTGAGAAACACAGGAGGCGAAGACAAAACCGGATCAAGCCGGAGTTCAAAATCGAACAAGATCGGAAAATATATGGTAAAGACAAAAAAACCAGAGGTAAAAGCCGATGAGTCGGACTAAGCATAAAGACAAAAGAAAATTAAAATAGAAGGCAAAGCTATAATAAAGGAGTCTGAGCCAGCAAAACACTAGTCTCCAGCCAAGGAAAACTCAGATATACAGCTTACTGTAAATGAAGTGAGAAGCAAGAGAAAATGGTTAGAGAGAGAAACTTTGTTTTAGTGTTTTCTATAGTGTTGAGGCATTTTCAACTCAACACTAAATCATACACCAAAAATCCTATTTTAGTTTAAAATTATCTCCAACCTAGCACTATATTGGACACTAAAATAGTGCAAACCACTTTTTTGCACTACATTTACTGCAAAATTTTAATGTTGAACTATTTTAGTGCTGTATTTTATTTATAAAAAGGTCTTCCATGGTTCAAAAATTTTTATTATAAATTTCCAAATAAATTTTAAATGTATAATGTTTATTAAAAATGATTAATCAAGTGAATATTAACATTTCTTATATCCACTCTATTGCAAAAGATTATATAAATAAATTTTTCATTGATAATTAAAAATTAAAATACAAATAACATTTATATAATAGAAGACATAATTACATAAACTAACAATAAATATTAAAAGCATAAATGGTACCAAAATTAAAGATAAAAATACAGAAAACAAATGAAAGATAAAAAACACAACTAAACAACATAAATTTATAAAATATATTTTAAATTGATAATCCACATCAATTAATTAGATAAAATAAGTAATAGTGAATAAATTTATTAAAATATATAATAAATGGACATAATTGATAATTTTGATAAATAATGTGTACAATTAGATAAAAACATTATAATAAAAGATAATATATTTAAATTATTCGTTTTTTTTATAAGAAATATTACAATAATTAAAATAAAACTCAACAGTATTTTATTGCAAAGGGTCGAAGAAGTTCCTAAGACACAACATATTGCAATAACCAACACTAATTATGTTTTATATTTACTATTATTGTTAATCCCAAACATAACGACAAAATTTTTAAATGTTTTCTCCCTTACTATTGATCTGTTCCTACTTGCTACCACGAGCTTCACTATTTAACTGTGTTCTCATCTATACTAAAAGTTAGGGGAGGATAATCATCAACTGGATATACGTTTATTCCCTTTAACGAAGAAAAGATCTTGATCCACTCGACTTAAAATCAACAAATTATCATGGAACAATGCGTGGTCAAAAGACACCGACAAAATGAAAGACATTTTTATAACATTACTTTCTTTAAAATTTTGTTTTATGAAACCTCTTTTGTGGTTACTTGAAAAGTACAAAAGCTCTTCCTCATTGCTGACTTGCAAAAGACAGCAAGTCAGCCACAGAAAGCTGACTTGCAAAAGACAAATATATATCATCAAGAAACTCTCACCAAGCAACTTGGTCATCGATGAAATTAATTTTAATTTATTGTAACCAATCACTATCAATCATACCCACTGTGATATATACTTACATATTAAGCCTCATTGTCGCTGTCTTTTTCTTTTCTTTTTGTATTGAATTTTCTGACGTTTTTGGTAAGTCAAAATTTGGACCTTTAATATCTCTGGGCTCTACTCATCCATTTAAGTGAAATATACCTTTTTGTTTTGGATTTTGACTTCAAGAATCAAAGTGTCATAAATAAGCGTACAAATGGATGCTTCTCTGTTCAGACAACAGACAATTTTAAACATTACAAGCAACCTTTTTTTAATAACAATGGCTGAAAATCAAATTAGCCACTCTTGCCATGAACAGCAATCTGGTGAATGTCCATATCTTTGAGCATCACTGATCGACCACAAGAGTCACAAGGTGCAGTTCTCGAACCACAGGTACTCTCATGTTCGGACATTCCTCTCATCCTGTCTCTAGCATCAGCTGCAGAGTTACCCGCTTCCACCATATCTCCACAGAATCTGCACGCGATTAGACGAAGAGGACAATCTCTTGCTTGATGTTGAACCTGCAATAAAATCACAATCTCAGGTTAAATTCAATTCCAAAAAGAAAACACAACAAGGTAAGGAGAGGTGATCAGATCTATGACTACAGACCATCTTTTCTTTCTCGAGCACTATTCCGCAGCCACAACTTAGTGGTTCATGGAAGACTTTCAGGTGTTTCTCCATCTCTGTTGGCTGCAATGCTTGTCCACATTTTTCACAGTGCAAATGGTTTATCGCTTCCTCAACTCTGAGAACAATTCCGCATCCAGGATGATTACAAACAACATTGTGTCTGCTACAGTAAGCCTCGTGCAACCCGATGCTTCTGCTTGGAATTGAATGCTTACAGTTCCTACACTCTACAGTATCAACATCTGATGAAGATGATAAGGCCCGTTCCCCAATCTTAGCGCCATCACTGCTTTCTTGTACTAGTACTGAAACCTGGTACTTGACTGTTCCCTTGAAGCCATAGACACCTATACTGTAAGTCCCTGAGCTCAAAATTTTCTCCTTTGATCCCAAGATCAAAGTCTTTGAACCCATGTCGTGTGAAGACCACTCATGTTGATGAAGAGACGGGAACAAAACTGGGTGCTTTGATACATACAGATCAGTATCTGCACCATCCTTTTCCACATCTATTTTTACAATAACTTTGATGTCTCCTGCTACTACTTTTTCTACAGTAGCCTCGTCAATCACAAACTTATAGTAATCATATTGTCCTTCCTCAACTGTTCCAGATTCAGACTTCCCAAACTGAAGAGGCCTTAACACATGCTGATTAGGTTGATCTGAAACTATATCTGGACTAACTATATCAACCTCGATGTCAGTCTCCAGAACCGAAATGCTTGATGCAGGTTTTAACTCGAGAACCTGTAGCTTGTAAGAGACATGCCCATAATTTACTGATAGAATATCATCTAGAGAGAGTGTAGCATGTTGACGAAGAATAGTTTCGAGGATGGCTTTATGGTTGGGCAAATCTGAGAAACCAAGGTTATCTGGTTGAAGCTTTGCGTAACTTCCTTTGGGCAGCCGGATATAACGAACTTGCACCAAAGGAACATCCGTTGGATCATGTGTTGAGAATAAGTTGCTCCAAACGTGTGGAGGAAGCCCAACAGTCCCATCTTCGGCAGTAAACTCAAGAACACCAGAGTGTGTAGTCTTTTTATTATCGGCGTGGTCAACAACAGAGAGTTCAAAGTACAAAGGACCCTTATCGAAAGCTCCTTGATCAGACAGTTCCGTGAAGCATGATGGTGGCAGTTTGATCTTATCCCCAATTCCTTGGAAAGGAACAGCTTGAAGGACTCGCTCAAACACTATCCCTCCTCCAGCAATTAAAGTTTCTTGCATATGTTCATCAGCCTGAAGACAGGACAAAGCCAATGGTCAGAAAGAGTCCTAAAAGCGTTTTGGCAACCTAAAAATTCATGCTTAAGATTAACATCAAGCTACCCTAAGTTGGCAGCATACTAATTACTATAAAAGATTGTTACTTTAGATCGTTCCAATGGAGAACAACTGAAACAATAACGCAGCCATTGTAAGCAAGACGGTCAATTTCAAAGGTTAGTCATATGCATCAAAATCAACTATATTCCAAAACGAACAATACCCATTTGAAATCCGTCAGTTACCACGAATTCTCGATTCTAGAACTATACAGTGAAGAGATCGAATGAAATGCTATAACCCGATCTACAGAATCATAATTTAGACTAATCCAAAAACCTAGGAGAAACCCAAATTCCCAACTTACAAAACCAAGCGGTTAGAGAGGGTAATACCTTAATTTGGGCTTGAATGGCGTCAAGCCTTCTGGCTCTCTGAGAAGCTTCAATGGCTTCGCGTTGCCTAATCGCAGCCTCCTTAGCTTTCTTTTCTCGTTGGAGCTTCAGTTTAGCCCTTTCCTTTCTCTCTCTCTGTTCTCTCTCAAGCTTCTCCCTCGCCGATCTAAGCTCGAAATCCATCTTTGAACAATTCGAAACCTCAGAGGTAGGCAAAGATCAAAAATACCAAGTTTGATTGAAGCCTTTCTCTCTTGTTCTTCAAGAAAAATACTGAGAGACGTTTATAATGTTCAATGTTTCCGGAACGGTCTGGGGCCTCTCTTTTATTTTCCTTTACGGCCCAATTATGTTAGAGGGTTTAACCCAGTTTTCCGTTCGATTTTTCAGTTTTTTTATTTACTAATTTATGAGATTTAGTTATTATATTGATATTATATTTATTTCGGTTTGGTTTGGTTTGTATATTTTCGATTTCGATTTTATTCGGTTTTTAACCGAAAACCATATTTGTATTTTTTTTGTAATTTTAATTTATCTAGATTCAGTTATAATATAATTTATAATAAATAAATTATTTTCTCTTTAACAATAAATAATAAATAATAAACTTAATGAAAACTTAAAATTCTAAAAATATATCAATGGAAATTGAAAATAAAATTATTTAACTCGCTCAATTTTCATATCAATCGTGATCTCTCGTCTCCTCAGATCGTACACAAAAACAATGTGGTATATAAACAACACTCGGTAGTAACCATGATTATTTTTAGCTCTTACTACATAGAAAAAAATAGTGGAGCAATGATTATTGATAATGGAATTACCGTTAGCTAAGGTTTCTTATAGTTTATATTTATAAGAACTTCATTACGATTTTACCTGTAAAAATTATATTCTATATACTATTTTAAGCTAGGATTCTTGCAATTTATATCCATAATAGAGGTATATATAGAATATTTATTGATATATCAGAAGTAATCGGTTTCTTTCGGTTAATCGGTTTTCGGTTTATGTGGGGGTCGGATTCCACCCCCGAAGATCGATAGCATAAAACGGCTTAGTGTTTGCCACAAAACACTACTACGGCCCACGAGCTAATCATATGTCCACACCATCGAACATTACAGTCAATGACTATCGATTGGTAACGACACAAGCTCGCACGGACTACACGATCGGCACCGTCCACAGACCACGGTCATGGACTACCCTACGGGCCGTGCAAGGCACTTAGCTCGCGAGACAAGTCCTTTGGCTTGTTCCGTGGGCCAGACCTTCTATAAACTCACACAACGAACCATCAAGCCTATTCTGTGGACATTCGGTTGGTGGGTCCCGGTCAAAACCTCACCAGGCAATGTGCTAGCTAAGTCTCGTTGCGGATCCCGAACCTTCTTAGACAAACCAATTCAATCTTCCTATGATCAATTGAATGTTCAGACATGAGACGGACCCGCAAAGGATCTTATGAGCATGCCGAGATTATCCTGTGAGCCAAATCCTGTGTTACAGCCCGCGGGACAAGCTCACCATTTTCGTATGCAAACTTGACCTCTCTGTGGCCCACAGACCATCCAGCCATCCAAGCCAGGCGAGCTACGTCTTGGTCTGACCCACAGACCATCCTGCCTTCCATGCCAGACGAGCTACGTCTCGGTATGGCCCACATACCATCATGCCTTCTTCATGTGCGAGCTTCATGCTTGTCGTCGCCCACGAGACCATCCATGCTCCTTTGCCCGTGGGCTACGTCCAAGCCATGTCCCGCGGGCAAGCTTCTCTATAACCCACGAGCTACATCCAAGCCATGGCCCGCGGACAAGTTCCACCATTCTTGTCCGCGAGCTACGTCCAAGCCATGGCCTGCGGACAAGCTTCTCCATAGCCCGCGACCTACGTCCAAGCCATGGCCTGCGGACAAGCTTCTCCATAGCCCGCGGGCTACGCCACTCTCTTCAAGCGTCCGCGGGCTAAGTCATCCGTATGGCCCGCAAGGTCAGTCATATTTCAATCTGCGAGCTAGCTTAGCTTACTTAGCAACATCGCGTCCCGTGGGTCCAACTGCATGACTTAGTTCCATTGAGAACTAAAGGACCCACGATGAATATTTCACCATCGTGATCATACTCTTTTTTTCCTTGGCAAGGTTTTTCCCAAGTGGTTTTTTTGCTAAGGTTTTTAATGAGGCGATCATCAGAACACATCCGACTCACGAGATTATCTCAACAATCTTGTGGGCCCAGAAACACTTATAAGCCGGATAGCCCAGCTCAGGTACGTGGGGCCATTTCCGCCTTCCATCAAGACAAACCCCTAAAGTCTGTTCCGAGCGCCGTCAAGCAAGAAGGTTCGAGAGTAGAATTATCGGAGTATCTAAGTAGAAAGAAAACTATCTAGAAGACTGCTGGAAGAATGGAAGCAAATCTTCAGGAAATGGAAGGTGGCCCACGAAAGAGTTGGGGCCCAAAGATGGTTCAGTTAGGGTATACATTGGATCTAAGGTCGTAGGTCTTAGAACATCTTCTTCTCTCTCGAATAGCTTAGGTCTTAACAGCTTGTAT